>CBVK0100020793.1:0-35897 GCA_900067695.1 Picea abies
GCAAATCGAGGGCCCGGTTATGGCTCCGTTCGATTTGACGTTTATGTTTTCGGCCGAATAATAGTTCGGCCGAAAATTAAATCTTTCGGCCGAAAATGTTTTTTAGTTCGGCCAAAAAGTTGTTTTTCGAAAATTTGGAAACCCGATTGTCACGAAAGTGTAACCCACCTTCGTGATTTCACCCTTATTCCTTATAGGCCCTTAGTCTCCCACAAGGTCACTTGGTGGATTATTGACGCTAGGGGTTGGATGACTACCAAAATTAATCAAAAGGTGAGTGGCACCCTTGGACCATGTAGTGCATATTGAATGGCACATCACATAAATGAAACATGAATAAAGGTGAGTGGCACCCTTGGAGCACGTAGTGCGTCTTGAAGGGAACGTCGTTGTTGCTAACACTGGTGAGTCAAAGAACCTAGGTACCTATAAAACAACATATCATTTTGATTTGGTCAGCCCTAAGATAATTGTTGCATGAGTAAAGTTTAAAAATTATAAAATTCCCTTAAAAACAATTTTTCTAAGCCTAGTTGAATTTAAATCCTAGATCTAAATAGGATATGCGAACTAAAAATGTATTTAAACATAATAAAGAGGGAGATGAAGAAAAGTGGGGATAAAAATTAAATTTAAAAATTAAAGGAAGATTTAATTATTTAAAAAGATTAATTATTGTTTATGTGCAAAACTTAATAATTTCAAACTTAAACCAAAAGGAGAAATTAATTGCTAAAAGGGATGTGGAACATAGAAGAAATCTAGTATAAAGAACTTCACTAAAATGAACTCAATTAAGCTTTAAGAAAGACATCACTCATTAAGGGAATGTGAGGGACTAAAGCGACATCGATGATCGTTTTTAGGAGCGCTTTTAGGTGGGTGAAGGAAATGAGCAATTTAATTTAATAAATAAAATAAAATTCTATTGAAACTAAGGGATCGGGTGACAAGTGTATGGGGGAGAATTTTCCAAATTAAATTTTAATAAAACAAATTTAATGTGGAAATGAAAGTGTCTCTAAGACGAATTCTATAAAAGATATGCTAGCGAAGGGGTGTGAATCACGTCTAGTATGCGTAAGGTTATGCTACCAGATTTTTCCCTTGACTTATTTTTCTTGTGGGAGTTGGGATACCCAAATCGAATGGAGAGTAGTATCTCGACCTTGCAAGGCAAGCTGGGAGCTAGCTTTCTCTGGTTGTGTGTGTGGCCCCTTTGCGGCTCAAGAGGATCAGGGGGAAGAAGAGTACCCCTAGGGTTGGCTGGGAGGTACCGATGAAGACTTCACGGTTAGCAAGCGATGAAATGGATGGAGCACAATCGCGGAAGAATTGAGGCTCTTTTGGTTACAGTATTTGAAGATTAATTTTCTTATGTTGATGAAGTACTAGCACAGCCGCAAAGTGGCTGGTGAACGCCGAAAGTTATCTGGATGGACAATACTCTGGTGAATTGAAGCACACCGAGAGCTGAAATGCACATAGAGCTGAGGAAATCCAAAAGTTAATCTTAAATGTGGTAATTCCAAAGGTTAATCAGTTAAACGTGGCAATCATATGGTGGTACAGTAATTTCTTAATATGATTAGGTAAATGTTAAAAAGTAAACATTCATTGATTTGGGAGGACGACTAAGAATATTCCAGCATTTTCAATTGTTAGCCATCAGATTAGAATTTTAAATTAAAAGGTGAAGGAATGTGAAGGAATCACGAGACTTACGATTCTATGGAAGAACATCTATGTTAAGTTTTTCGTAAATAAATTAATCCTTGTATAATTAGCGTTTGAATGTTCACACTTATAATTGTACAATGTTGTTATTATGATAGCCTTGATGATTAAAAGGGCTGTTGTATTTATGTGATCTCCTTAAGTATCTAGGGTACAGTTCTGATGTTCTGAATTGAGTGGATGTTTATTTTATTAGGTGTTAAAATAAATGTAAGTACAATTATACATGGTTATCAACAGTTGAGGAATGAGTGTTGATCTCTGCCGGAATCGGCACAATTTTGTTTTTCCGTGGTTTAAACCTAGAGGGAGCCCAACTAACGTGGTAAAATTGTTGGGCGAAGAACACTTTTTCCTTTAGATCGTATAATGTCTTGACTTGAAAAGGGCGGTGGTTCTTGGATGATGAGACCACCAAGATATGCCTTCTCCATAGGACACAACCACACAGCCCGTGGGTAAATCATTTTTATTTCGAGCGCTTGGGTAAAATCCTTCCTGCGCTGCTGTTAGGTAACCATGTTTTTTCTTTTCTGTTGTAACTCGACATCCTAGGGTAGGATGACCTGTTAATACTTATGTTATGCATTTTGTTTAGGGTTACCTTGTGGTAGATCCTCTCCATTGGGTTGGATATTTCTGATACATTTTCTATGGTTATCCCAGGCTACCGTTCTCGTGGGACGTCCCTCATCGTTTCTTGATCCTACCGTTCTTGCGATTGCATCCCTCCCTCTTTGTAGTAATTGAACCCTTCCTTGAAGGAGAGCCCAAAATATCGCTGCGCCTGCGTGTCCTCTTAGTAGTCTCCCAAGTGGACCTAACTGTTGTTGCCGCAGCGAGCTCCATCGCTTTGGGCGGGCTCTCCCACTTTCTCGACGCTATGTGCATGCGCGCCACTGGATACCCTGGGCGTGGATGTTCGGGTTTTGGGGCTTGCTCAATATCGAAGTTAGAGGTCGTGCTGGTCAAGTGTTCCTGGTGGGGTCCTCTCTTGGTCATAGCATGGAAAAAATCTCGCGCGCAGGGCATTGCATTGGATTTCGCCTTGGACACTGGCGCGGTCATTCGTTAGTCGCTACCGAAAATTTAATCACAGACTCGGTATTTGCTGAGACGTCATAAAGGTTTAAATCCTTAGACGAATTAGTCTGAGCATTTCCCTTCATTGGCCGCCTGGTATGAAATCATACTGTCCTTGGTAATTAATGTGTTTTTACACGTTCATAAACAATCAATTACAATCTTTTAAATGAGAACCATGGTCGACCTAACCCTTTGCAATCTCCTTGAATCCATCTAACTGGAAAAAGAAATCACCAGGAAGGTAAATCCGATGCTAGTATGAAATTTTTCTCAATATAATAGTTTATTACTATTTTCTTTCAGGATCTGAGTAGTATTCCTTAGATATTACCCAACCGGGTTGGAACCTATTTATTATAAAAAGAAAACAAAATCCTTTTTATTTTTAAATAATTTCTCGTACATGTCCTCTCTTCCTAGAATTTTTCTTCGAACGGCCTAATTATTCTACCAGACTAATAGTGCATCCTTACGGATCCTTGTCATCCATTAAATAAAATTCCTTTCTTTAATAAAGTTTCCTGACAACAACCGATAGAATATAACGTTTCCCCCTCTTGAAGTTCGTCCCTGCCTATGCTTGCCCTATCTTATAAATTTTAAAAGTCAGGATCTTACCATTGTACACTTGTTTGAAAAATGGAGTTTTATGCTTCCATATGGTTTACTTGAGAATTTAGTGGTTGTAGTCATTGCCATCATACGAATTTATGTGGTTCCTTTTGTATTGAAACCTACATATAATGCTCTATGAGTATCCTTGGCATCCCCGTATCGCTTTTCCAGTGAGGTAAGGTCATTATCTTGCTTTTGCTACTACCTTGTACCTTGTCCTCCTCGCCACGTTAAGTTTTCCAATAAATAAATTGCATCTCTTAGAAATTGGTGCTATAAGAATTTACATGAATTTGAGCTGGTATTGAGTTCTACCTTGGAAGTAAATTTTGTCCTTTGCTTTTACTTTATTCTAAATTGCGTGGTCATGCATCACTAATACCGTTTCTTGAATTTTTTGCGTCCATGTTACCCAAGATACTAAATGGATTTTAGTCCCTTTACGAAAATACTAAGTTAATCTATGAAGGCCCTATTTTTCTTACACATGGGTGGGCCCGTTTTTAGTTCTTAATTGGGTATGTAAGTAATATGATATCCTTATAGCTCTTATTGTAAGTTGATTTCTTGCACCTTGAAAATAAAGTTGGCGTTTCCTTGTGCATTTGATAATTATGTGGATGCGTTCTTGTTTTGGAATTGTTTACTCTTGCGCCTTGGGAAATGCTAGTGAAACTATGATTGAGAGATTGATTTCCCTCGCTCCACTTATTATGTTGAAGTATGGTTGTTAAAGTTGTACTCTTGCATCATTTAATATGGATGTGTAAATGATTTTGTATTTTGATTAGGGCGCTTTGCAATAATGTCGTCGTAAAAACAATTTAGTAATTAGATAGTCTTGCTTGAAATTTATGTCGATTTATGATCGAATTAGTAACTAGTTTCTCTTGCTCCATTAATTATGACATGTGATTTTTCTAGAGTTTTTTACTCTCGCGTGCAACAATTATTTAAGGTTGATGAATTATTGTTAAAATTTGATATCACACACCCCACGAATTAAATGTTAACATATGATTGAAGGATGATAATCACCCTTGCACCATGACTAAGTGATGATTAGGATTGATTGATTTATCTAGTTGATGTTGGAATTGATTGTTAGTGGGATGTAGACACCTCCTTGTTCCTCATAACAGTCGCCAGCCCTGAGGCCTTCAATGGTAAAAATAGATGGAAACCTGGGCTTGAGTGTTGCTTATGTGTCCTGGAGGTCCTAACCTTGCGCAGTAGGTTGGGGGGGTAGTCATTTTATTGTTTATTATTTGATTGTTCATTGTTTATAAATTGTTCAAGATGCGTGTGATGTGATAAGCGACGACACGATTTATGTTTATGTGTCTCCATCCCTTGTTGATGTGTTGAATGTGTTCTTATAATTTCATTGATGAGTAGATGGTAATGCTTTTACTTGTGTCATTATTCCATTATGTTGATGTTTGATATTATATTGTTACTAAATTATGGATGTGTCGGTTGCGACGTTATTTGATTACGATGATGTGTCATTTTTAATTCCTACTTTATGTGCTCGATGATTGTGTTTTTGACCATATGGTTGATGCTAATTTCTCAATGCCAAAAAAAAAAAATTACCTTTGGTACGTCGCTTTTGCAGTCGTAACGATGGGTTCATTACACATATGCCAAAGACTCTCCAAGATATGCCTCAAGGAATATACAAAAATATCCAAGACATACATCAAAACATGTAGACAAACATACAGTTCATCATGATGAAACACTAATCCATCATATCTCAGATCATCATGCCTTTCTCAACATTAGCATCAAGACAAGGGCTCCCTCTTCGAAATTTTTTCACATATCCGCTACTTATATAGAGTCAACTCGGGGACATCCATGCTTTGCTTGAATGTGACTGTAACATCCCTCTCTTGCGCACACCTTATGTGACTTATTCTTTGAGGACACCTGTTTGCAAGTGATCTAGTTCATTTATGATTATCTTCTTCTCTTATGGATTCCAATGATGAGATTATGGATTATGATTTTATGTTATGTTATTTATGTATAGACATGTGCTATTGAATGGTTTCTCTTAAGTGTGTAGGAATCTTGACTGATTGAGGATGTCGATGGCATCGATGAACCTCCTTGGACTCTGGATCAAATGAGGGAGTCGATTGTATATGGTTTGGGTATTTTTGTTATTGCATATGTGACATATGATTGGGTATATTATGATGTTCTTTATGGATCATTGACATGTTCCATTGATAGATGCAGGCTGACGCTTTCTTACTAATTATACTCACATTAGGAGTAAAGGGGCCACGCACAACAACCAGAGATATTGAGGGAGAGGTGTGACAAAAATCCTGCCACATCCTACTAGCACTCTCGTCGTGGCTTGAACTATAGGTTAATGATTACCTAGTTCGACAGATCCACGATGACATGAGGGAATACTGAGACAGTCTCTCACGATGATTCTAAGGGGCGCACAATAAGGGAGGGTCAGTATTCCTTAGAGGCCCTTAGTCTCCCATAAGGTCGCATGACGAAGTTTTGACTCGAAAGGTTAGACATCTACCAAAATCACTCAAAATGTGAGTGGAACCCTTGGAGCACGTAGTGCGTCTTGAAGGGCACATCACATAAATGAGACATGAAAAAGGGTAAGTGCCACCCTTGGAGAACGTAGTGTGTCTTCAAGGGAACGTCAGGATTTTAAACATAGGAGAGTCAATTAACCTAGGTTCCTAGAAAACAATCTCTTACCTTGACATGGTCAACCTTAATATAATTATGTATACGTAAAGTTTATTAATTATACTTTTCCCTTAAAACTTGCTAAGCTTAGTTGAAATTAAAGCCTAGGTCTAAGTAGGATACGAGAACAAAAATTTAATTAAGAATATAATAAATGGGGGATGAAGAAAAATCAAATTTAGAATTTATAGGCGGATTAAATTTTCTAAAAAAAATAATTGTTGTTTATGTGCAAAACTTGTTAAATTTGAACTTAGACAAAAAGGGGAAATTAAATGCAAAAAGGAATGGGGAACATATAATGGAATCTAGTTTAAAGAACTTTCCTAAATAAAAATCAACTAAGATTTAAGAAATGTGTCAGTCATTAGAGGAAATTGAGGAAACAAAGGGACATTAAGGAGCATTTTTAGGAACACTTTTAGGTGGGTAAGAGAAACTGATAATTTAATTTAAATAATTAAATGAATTTCTAGTAAAACTAAGGATTGGGTGACAAGTGTACGAGGGAGAATATAATAATTATTAATAAAACTAATTTAATGTGAAAATGGAAAGGTCACTATGAATAAATCTATAAAATAAATGACAGAGAAGATGAATGGATGACAATTGACAAGCGTAAGGTTATGCTGCCGGATTTTTCTTGACTGATTTTTCTTGTGGGAGTTGGGATTACCAACTCGAATAGAGAGTGGTATCTCAACCTTCTGAGGAGAGCTCCGAACTAGCTTATCCTCTGGTTTGTGTGCATGGCCCCTTTGCAACTCGAGGGGCTTAGGGGGAAGAAGAGTACCCCTAGCGTTGGTTGGGAGGTATCGATGAGGTCTCAACGATTAGCAAGTGGGGAGTTGAACAGAGCCTAAGCGTGAGAAAACAACTTTAGATTCTTCGCCTTCGGTTAAGGTACTCTTATTCTGAGATTGAAATTGTATTAATTTTTAATATGTATAATAGAGATCTCATAATTTCTAAAATTGTCATCATCTTGATTCCTCAAATGGTTAATGGCTACTAGGATATCTACACACAATGTTAATTTCTTAGTTGTTGTTAGTGATTTCATATCAGAGTTTTAGTCAATTTCTTGTTTTTATAGATGCGATTTATGCAGAAATGTATCCTGATGCATGTGGAGAAGATTGTGTATTTATATGGTTGTTTTTCGGAAAAACCCTGAAGAAATGAATAACCATTGTGATTATTGTTTCAGAATTCAATTTATGGAAACAAAACTATGTTTACGGTGTTGTGAGATTTTTTTTAATTATTTGTTGTTAAACCCCCTTCTCAAATCGAATTGGTAGATCTGTTTTCACTATGTAGTTGTTAAATTCTTCCTATAATGAGAATTTCATAGAGGCTCTATAACCACTACTAATTGAAATGGTGGTACCAATTTAGAGCTCTTTTTATTGCTTCCAATCAATCCACATTTTGAGATCCTTAACGCTGCAAAGTTATAGGCAATGGAATTTGGAAAATATTATGGTCATTGTGTTTAGATGCTACCCCGACTTCATAAAACGAGTTTAACTTACACAGGGAATGCAAAATGATTAACCATGAGTAGTCAATTTCTTCCACTTCTGAGAACATCGAACCTCCTTTTTTTCACAACCTTTATTATTGTTTATAAATTACAGCTTGATATCTTGGCCAATTAGTTACCCAAAATAAATCTATAGCTCACACATATTTCACTGTGTAGGTGGTCCAAATTTTAATTTTTCAGTTCATTGTAATCCTTGAATCACCCATAATTTAACAATGGAGTTATAACTTTTCCTCTTCCTGAATCCTTGATTTATTTTCTTTTATAAATTTCGATTTTATGTTCACATGATTCACTGTAGAAATGTTGATGTCTGAAAATTTTTCCCTGTAGAGTCCTTGCAAGCGACCTCCACTTTGGATAATTGAATTCAAATATCTTTGCATGTTAACTTATTTCTGGAACTAAATTTTTGGCCTTAAACTCGCCAAGATTGTAAAGATTATGAATTTGTCAACAGGTTAAGTGTTGTCAAAGATTGTGTCTTTGTTTGTTGTGGATTCCTTTGCTGGCAATAGAAACAATCCCAAAATTTTTGGAGCATTTATGTTCTATGTATTTCCCTTTTTTTTTATTTTTAATTTCGAAGTATTTAATTCGTGGAATGATTATTGGGGCTGCAGCAATAGCTCCACCTTCTTGATTACTTCTTTGGTTATTTATTGTCCCTTGCTTCAGGCTCAAAAATTCACGAACTCTATTCATTGCGTGTAAAACTAAATTCGAATTTGCCAGAAATTTAGTTATGTTTTGAGGTATGGATGGAGGAACGGATGGAGGGTCGGATTAAGGGCCAGGTCAGGCGTCATAATAATTTCCATAGGAAAAACATATCTCTTGAAATTATGGTGTCATTAACCTGTTCATGTCTGGTTTCCCCTTTTACTTCCAATTAATTGTTGTAATGATTTCCAGCCTTAAAAACAATGGTAACATCGTAGAGTAGAAGGGTGAGTATAATTTGTTGACTGGTTGGATGTATACACAATCACTCACCTCTTACTTGTTGCTGCCCCTTCTTGAAAGACCCTACAACCATTTATTGTCCCTTTGTCTAAGTTGTACAATTATTAAAAATCGTTCTTGCTGCACAAACATATTTTAATTTAAATTGTTCAGAATTTAAGTTCGAGATGGAGGACCAGATGAAGGTCCGAATGGAGGAATGGATGAATTTCTCGATGGAGGATCAGATTAAGGTCTAGTTTGACGACCAAATTAAGGTCTATATTGAAATCTAAGTCATTTTGCACCGGTTTAGGGGTTGGAATAAATTCCAGAACTCTTCCTTTGGATTCTTAACTCGAAAATGTAGCTTAACTTCTATTATCTATTAATTGTTATGTCAAATTGGTTATTTCTTAACTCCTTTAATGAATTTGAGAATAGTAATGAACTATTTTATGGATGAATACATTATGATATTCCTTTAATTCCTTTAATGGATATGTGAGCCTTTGAATTTGTATTTACTGCGTTATTATGATTTTATGATTTTATGATTTTTTAAAATGGATGCATGACGAAGGGTAGCATGTTAATTTATTGTATTGTTAAGCATGGATGATCTCTTTATAGTGCTTAGTTGGATATGTAATATAACTTGATGTCCTTACATGACGGGTGATGATTTATCTTCTTATGGATTCCTCAGACATGAATTTTTCTTAGACTCGTTGATTGTAATTACACTTATGTTTATTAATTCTTATGTAGCACTGCCTTATACGAATTTCACTTAATCATTACTTGAAGGATGGATTGAGTAGACTATATTAGTCCCTCCACTTGATGAATTATGTTGATGTATGACAAAAATTCTAGTCTATAGTTATGATAGGTGTTTGGTTAGGGCAGGGTGTAGATACCTCCTTGTTCCATAGAACAATCACCAACCTTGAGAACTTAAATGGTGAAAATCAATTGAAACTTGGGATTGAGCATTGCTTATGTGTCTTGGAGGTCCTAACCTTGTAGGGTAGGTTGGGAGGGTAGTATATTATGTGTTTCGTGTGGTTATCTTTATGGTATTTATGACTCATTATGTTATCTTATGTTTCCTTGTAGATATTTGAGGATGGACCTTATGAGATGTGTGGAATGTTAAGATTTGTACTATTAATGCGTCGATATATGTATCGTTATTCATTGAAATTTTATGCCATCTTGTCTTGTTCAGGTTTTTTAATGTGTTCATATTGTTTCATTAATATGTTAGATGATGTGCCAATGATGTCGTTATTGATTGCTTTAGTTCCTAATGCAAAACATAAAATTGACTTGTTGTACGTTGCTTGGTTTTTGTAACGGCGAGGTCATCACAGTGACCTACGTACATCTAATATTTTCTCCACTGTGATCCGTGTACATCTACTCTTTTCTCCATTGTGACCCACGTATAAACTCAGAAATTTGCTACTTACTCCACTATGACCCTCATACATCCACAGTTTTCTCCACTGTGATACATGGATAAACTCATAGATCTGAACCTTTCTCCACTTCATCCCATGGATAACCTCATAAAACTAGTATAGTCACCTATTTATCTCATCGACCTCATTTATCCTAATCCATATTGTCTTTGATGAGATATTCAATCCTCCTAGCACAAGTGCAGACCCACTTATGCTAGCTCCATACCATAAAAAGGCACTTGATTGAATGAACAAATGAAAATTTCTTGATTTGTATTTATACTTTTCCAATTTCCTCCTTTACTTGACTTTAGGGCCAACCTATAAATTCTTGTTGCAACAACTTTTTTCCTTTAATTAATTTTGGGGTCGACTTGTAGCTTCTTATCCTTAGATATAGGGCTTCAAATTTAAGAGGGAATAACTTCTCAATCGTGAAGAACCACGTGGAGTACCACCTATCGTTGTAAACGACATGACGAGGAATATCGATCTATCAAGGATTTTCATATATTTTCAATTTACTCCATCCTCATTTTCCTCAAACATCTTTGAACTTCATGACCACACAACCATGGATTCTTGTAGACTTCCTCAAATCATCCTCCTGTGAGGGCCATGCTTAAATATATGCCATAAGGTACCACTTTGGAGACTTCTTCAAACACACCCATTACTTATAGAGGCTTCTAGAATTCTTCTATTTTGGACATCACCCATTACTTCTAGGGGATTCTTGGACCTATAGAATTCTTCTAGGTTTGATATCAATGACAACCAATTTCTCAACAATATTCCCATTTGGCATTGATGTAAACACTCATACTCTCCCCTGTATTCATGCACTATGATTTTTCTCTCCCCCTTTGACATCAATGGAAAAGGGTATTTCCTTATGACAATATACCTTCTTTTAAAAATCTTTCTTCCCTTGCATTCATGCTTTTGATATTTCTTTCCTTATTTTTGTCTTTCTCTCCCCATTTGAAATTAAGGGTAATTCCTTATAAAAATTTATCTCCCCCTATATTCTTCCATAAGATGTCATGTAGATCAATATGGGGCTTATTTTATATTCCTTATTTCCTCTCTTTTGGTGCTCATTGTCCATTGGTGCTTCCTGTTATTATAATCTACTAACATATACTAAAACCATTTGTGTCAATTTTCTTTCATAATTTGACTTCAAGTCTACATGGCTTTCCATGTCTTCACTGAGATGAAATCAATTATTCATCAATTTTTCCTTGACAATACAACTCCTGATGGTTTGTCTCTGTCCATATGTCACAAAAATTGTCCATGATTCTGCTACTCAACTATACACAATTCTAACTAATCTACCACTTCACTGTTCTAATAACTTATTTGAATCAACTACAATTGATCATTGCATATTCCTTCTCCTCAAGATGAATCAAATATGTCTGATTCTCTTTCTTCAAATCAAACTCTTCAAGTATACAACAAGTGCACATTCTCAAATCTATAATGAAGATATCCATGCTTGAATTAATTCTTGTGATCCTCTATATAGTCACTAATATACGTCACAGTGACATTCCTTATAATTGGTAGCTGAACCCTTCATTCTTGCATGAGAATGTGAAAACTTCTCCGTAATTGATCAATATGTAAGAAGCCATTGTGTAACTCTTCCATCAAACCATTATGGATCTGTCTTCCAAAAATTTGCAAAAACATACATCATATTGCCAAAAATATAGTTTTATAATATGTAAACTACTGCTTAGACTCCCTCTATTCATCATTCATATTTACTAGGAGTCTCCAACAAGGATGGATTAAAAAAATATATAGGCTTGCTATGTCATAGGATCATCATTGTGAATTTTGAGATCTTTCTCTTTACTTGTAGATTCATCCTGATCTTGCAACTTTTTAAATATTGTGAGTATGATCCCTGGGAGTTTTTCATTCACTTGTTCTTCCTCTTTTTCTTTCCTTCTCCAAATTTTATTGTACATGATATCTTTGTTTTCCTTCATGTAATACTTCATCACACTTCTCCAATCATGAGCTATGTGTCCATGGTTGTGGCATTTGTAACATTCAATATTGTGGAGAGACGCATAAACATTTCTTGCTTGAACATTTCTTCCACGCGCTCTACAATCTACAAATTTATGTCCAAATTTATTACAAGTAAAATAGTAACCAGAAAAGAAACTTGGATACCTGGGAGTGAATTTTCTTCTCTTTGATCTATTCCTTATGAATTCATTCCTTTTCTAATCATGATATTCTCTTATGGTGTTTCCTTAACATTGATTTGAGCTTCTTTGATACGTGTAAGTAGAAGGTCTTCTTGGATATCCATCTCTTCTGTAATATTCTTCTTAAGTATTCTCCATTTTTGGAATGTTCTCCTTTGAGGGATTGCATGCTTACTTCTTTATAGGGACTCTGATGACTTCCCCGTAACTATTATCCTTCTCTTCATTATTCTTTTCCAACAACCTATAACATTTCTCTTCAAATTTCTTTACTAACAATGTGGATCTTTCTCTCTCTTCAACATTCTTTCTAAGATTGACAAGTTCAACCCTTAATGTGACAAATTCTTCTTGAATATTATTTAATTCCTTAGATATTTCCTTAACATCACTTGTCAAAATATTTTCTCTCTTCTCTACTTCCTTTCTTTGTGATACTATTTTGTCTTCCAAATACTGCTTTTCTTCCAATTGATTTTTGTGTATTTCTTCAAATCTTTTGGCTTCTTCTACTTGCAAATTTAGGTTAATAATCATTCGTTGGATGTCTTCAGAATTTGTATTTTGATAAACTTTCCTTATATTGATCAATTCTTCCTTAAGGGACTTTTTTTTCTTCCTTTCACGTTTTAGTTCACCTAAAGAATTGATTAGTTATCCTTCAATATATATTTCACCTTCTTCTTCTTCTTCTTCTTTTGAATTCATATGACATGATGAGATTCTTTATTCTTGTTCTATCTCATCATATTCATCAACATGTTTTGGATCTGTGATAAGAGGATATTCACTAAAGTAGAGATTATGTAGCTTACCCCAAATCTCTTTGGTTGATGAACATTGTCCCACTTTCTCTTTTACTGAATCATGCAATCCATCTAGGATGGAATCCATTGCTATTTTGTTTTTCCTTTTTAGTTCCTTCTTGGATGTAGTCTTTGTAGGCTTCTTTGAAGTGGTGTATCCAGTAACAACTGATTTCCAAATGTCAAAAACCTATGCCTGTAAAAATACTTTCATCATTCTATTCCACATATCATAGTTATGATCATCAAACATTGGCATTCCATTATCTATGCATTCCATGATCTACCATCCAGTGGTTAGACTGTTTCTGAACGACCTTGTATTATACCAATTGTTGGAATATTCACCAATACTATGAGGGAGGAATCAATATTGAGGAATTTTTACCACTTTTAAAAAGAACATGTAAAAATTAATTTATCAATGATTCCATTCACTTATGACTTAATTTAACATGTCATAAACATATAACCATAAATAGAACCATTCAACAACGAATCACATCATAAAAAATGCATAAGAGATTTTTACATGGAAACCCAAATGGGATAAAACCATGGAATGATTTCTTATATATCATAAGATTACATTCATAGGAAGAATCAATTGGAAGGAGGCTCCAACCCCCTGTTTACAGGATCCAACTTGAAGAAAGCTTCAACTCCTTAAATTCTCCAACTCCAAGTGGAAGGATCCTTCAACCCCATGATTTATAGGATCCAACCTGAAGGAAGCTCCAACTCACTATACTCTCCAAAACTAACTGGAAGGAGGCTCTAACCCATTAATTTACAGGCTCTAACCTAAAGGAATATCCAACTCCCTATATTATCCAACACTAACTGGAAGGAGGACACAATCTTATTTCCTTTCCCATTCCTTCCTCCCTGAAATATAAATGGAGACTCAACTTGTCACTAAAAAAATAATTGATAATTAACTTGTCACTGTCACTGATAATCAACTTGTCACTATCACTAATAATCATCATGCCACTTTCACTAATACGCAACATGTCACTATCATTGATAATCAACATATCGTTTATAATCAACCTGTCACTAATAATGATACATTATCATCATCACATCATCATCAACAAAACCAGATTCACTGATATAAATAATATGCCAATATCACCAAAAACATATGCACAACATCACCAACATATGAATAAAACCATATGTTAAGATATATGTTCCATAATATCCATAAATCATGTACCAAAGATATTCCTTAAAAATATGCCATATGATTCATGATATGTCTCAACCATGTACCAAACTATGTGCCTCAGACATATTCCATATAACTCATGATATCCACATCAACCATGTACCAAAATATGTGCCTCAAACATATGCCATATCATTCATGATATGTCTCAACCATGTACCAAAATATATTCCTTTTAAGCATATACCATAAGCACCAATATATCAAAATAAAAACACATAGAAAGCATACCTTATATTATGCAATAACCTGATAAATCAAATCTCATATTAGAAACATATGTCTCTATAGATATGTCAAAGACTCCCCAAGTTATTCTTGAAGGCATATACCAAAATATCCAATACATACTTCAAAACGTGTAGACAAACATACCTTTCATCATGAGGAAACCCTAATGCATCAGATCTCTGATCATCATACCTTTCTCAACTTTAGAATCAAGACGAGGGCTCCTTCTTCAAAACTTTTTCACAAATATTATACTCATACATTTTCAACCCATGAACATCCATGCTTTTATTCACTATGACCCGTGTACATCCACTCTTTGTTCCACTGTGACCCATATGCATCCACTCTTTTCTCCACTGTGACTCATAGATAACCTCGTAAATATGTTATTTTCTCCATTATGACCATCATACATCCAAAATTTTCTCCACTATGACCCGTGGATAACCTCACAAATCCACACCTTGCTCTACTACAACCCACATATAACCTCAAAAACTAGTAGAGTCACCTCTTTTTGTCCTCGACCTTCGTTCTTATAATCCATATTTTCTTTGTTGAGGTCACCAATCCTCCTAGCACAAGTGCATAATGACTTATACTAGCTCCATACCATAAATACACACTTGACTAAATGAACAAATGAGAGGTTCTTGATGTGTATTTATAATTTTCGAATTGCCTCCTTTACTTGACTTTAGGGTCGACCTATAACTTCTTGTTGTAATAACTTATCCCCTTTAATTAATTTTGAGGTCGACTTGTAACTTATTATCCTTAGATCCAGGGTTTCAACTTTAAGAGGGAATAACTTCTCAACCGTGAAGAACCACATGGTGTACCACCTACCATTGGAAACGACATGATGAGGAATGTCCAACTGTGATGGCTTTTCATACATTTTCAATGTCCTTCAGACGTGTTTTCCTCAAATACCTTCAGGTCTTCTTGTAGGATTCTTCAAAGTGTCTTCAAGTGGGGCCATGCTTAAAGTTATGTCATAAGGAGACCACTTTGTCTAATTTTTCAAATACGCCCATTACTTCTAGAGGCTTCTAGACTTGTTCTAGTGTTGACATCACCCATTACTTCTAGGGACTTTTTTCACTTTTGGACTTCTTCTAGGGTTGACATCAATGAGAACCAACTTTTCAACATGTTGGAGTATTAATAATATCATTAAAATATTTATATATATATAAGACTAATGATGTAAGTAAACATGAACAAATTCACATTTTTTTCATTATCATGGATCGGATAAAATAATGTCATGTAAAGGACCTAAAAGCACTTATGAATATCATGGGAATTTGAATATGTATTTTTTATATGAATAAAAATATAGGTTTTTTTCCTTGGAAAAAAACGTTTTCACAATGATTTTAATGTAATTCTAAAATATAAGGAGTAAGAGTATGTGAGCACACCAAAGAACCCTAGCGCAATGAAGAACCCTAGCACACTGAATAACCAGGCCCCGTGTCTGTATGTTGCACACTCTGACGCCAGTGCCCTGCCACCCGCCTTACCGCTCTGCAGACTAGCGCCTCACGAGGACCTTGCACTCCACACAATGAGCATGGGAGAGGGGTGGAAACCCCCCTCGTACAGTGACATCACCGCCAGCGATAGATCCGGTATCCATGTTAAGAGGCCTACCTTTGAGCCATCGGAGCATCTGAGGGAGCATCTTTTTACCCAGGAACAAAGTCTCAGCAAAGAAATGGAACTCGAGCCCAGCACATCCCATCTGCAAGCTTCCAAAAACTGGCTGCCAGGTAAGTCTATTCCACAAATGGAAAAACCACCACTCTACCATATCAAATCGAATAGGGTGGGGGAACACACCCAATTTATGATGGATCACGCACTGATATGCAAATTCCTGGGCCTCTGGCCGATGGAGAGAGATCTCACTCGCTGGATAAAGGACTGGTGGAACCCTAAAGGATATTATGAGGTCCAACTTAGCTCCAAGGGATTCTTTACAATTATCCTATACAATCTAGAAGACAAGGACATAATATTCGACAACAGACCATACTTCTATAACTCAACGGGCCTATTTCTAAGGTTCTGGACCAACAAATTCAGTCCAGAGCAAGAGGACTTCTCAAGAGCCCTGGTCTGGATACGGTTGTACTCCCTGCCCCAAGAATTTTGGCTGGAAGAAATACTAATGGGCATAGGAAACATGGTGGGACAATATGTCAAAGCTTCAGAAGCCACAAAAATAAGGAAATACACATCATATTCCCGTATCTGCATCTACATGGACATCTTGAAAGTTCTGCTGGGTTCCATCACACTGAAATACTAGGACGAGGACTGGAACCAGACAATTGACTACGAACACATACCCTTTCGATGCAGAAAGTGCCACGAGCACGGCCACTTGTTTAGAGACTGCCCCTTGAATGCCTCAGCCCCTAAACCCTCTAAATCCAAGCAGAAGGACGACTTTACCAGTGTCATAGGAAGGCGAAAGAATGCGTCAAAAAAATAGAACTAGAGCTCAGCCCCAAAGGCCCCCTCCAAGATCTCCTTTGAGGCTCTGAATCAGCTATAGAAAGAGGCAGAATTATAGAACCCCCTCCAAGCATCAACGCAAGAGAAAGGTAAAAGCCCTGAAGTACCACACACAACTCACCCAAAGGAAACAACTCATTCAACACAATCTGGTAGGGATGAAGACACCAATATGCTTATTGATGAAATGGATTCGACAGAAATAGACCTAGAAAAACTAGAGGAAGCCCTCAATCAAAAGGATATACAACATATTTGAGTAGAACAGCTCAGGAAAGTGCACAAAGTGTTCACTGACACCACGGCAGGTTCCATAGCTAGGCTGGGCATCTCTTCAGATCCCAGCCCCGAGCCCAAAAAATCTACCAAGGAAAACAAGAGGCGAGGATACAAACCAGCCCAACAACTTATTAGGGAGGCAGGGCACTTAATGATCAACTCAGGCCAGATATAAAGGTTATCAGAGGAATATCTCCACCCCCCCCCACCATCCTCATGATGAAGAATATATCTTGGAACATCAGAGGCCTTAATGGAAGATCCAAGAAGCGGATCCTCCGAGAATGTATTAAAACAGAGAATCCAAATATACTACTATTGCAGGAAACCAAATGTGCAGGACGGGAGGCGGAAAGTATTTTTCGGAGCAGCTGGAGAGGTGGGGAATTCCTCTTTCAGGATTCCGTGGGCACGGCAGGAGGATTGGCCATCCTCTGGAACCCGCAAACGGTCACTCTGATTCAACCCTTCTCCATAAGAGACACCTTAACAACTTACTTCAGAGTGGTAGCCTCCTCCAAGGAAGAAGCCATCACAAATGTCTATGGCCTGCAATCTGTCCAAGACAAGGAGAGCTTTATGCAAACCCTTCATTATGTTCAAACCCTCATACATACGCCGCACTGGATCATTGGAGGCCACTTCAATATGATCCTAACTCTGGAGGAGAAAACCGGAGGAACAAAACGGCTGGAGCAGGATAGTGGTAAGTTCAAAACCCTAATAGAGCAATTAAATATGGTTGACATGGAAACCCAGAATGGAATATTTACCTGGTCCAACAAAAGAGCAGGACACCAGAATGTGGCCTGTAGGCTGGATCACTTTCTAGTGACCAAAGCACTCCTTGAAAGCGACTAGGCAATGGAAGCAAATATTGTTCCAAAATCAAGGTCGGACCACTGGCCCATAGTCTTCTGTCTGGACCCAGGATTCCCCACTAGGCCCAAGCCATTTCGCTTTGAAAAGTTATGGCTTACTCACCCAAACTTTCACCAGCTGGCACATGCTTGGTGGGCTTAGGAAGAAATTGATCATGGAACTCATATGTACAAGTTCCAACAGCGCCTCAAGAACTTCAAACTACATCTAAAAAGGTGGAACAAGTCCACCTTTGGAAACATTCTACTCAGGAAGAGGAAAATTAAGAGCCAACTCGAAGAACTTCAATGAACTTTCATAGCTGGGAGCCGAACTCAGAACCTGGCAAGGGAAGAGGAAAAACTAATGGCAGACTTAGAGGCTTGTAGAGAACAAGAAGAGATCCTCTGGAGGTAAAATTCCAGGGTCCAATGGCTTAAAGAAGGGGAGCGCAACACAAAATTATTCCATAGGGCGATGACGCATCGCAGATACATCAATCGCATCATCCAGTTGGAGGACAATCAAGGCACCCCGATAAGAGATCATGACCAAATAGCGGAAGATCTCAACTCCTTCTATCAAGATCTCCTCACAAAGACCAATACAAACAGGGAGGAGGCCATCCAAAAAATCACTCAGCATATACCCAAGCTGATTAACTATGAGCAGAACAGAGCACTGATAAGGCCTATTACTCAGTCTAAATTGGATTTAGTAGTAAAGGACACGCCCCCTAGTAAGGCACCAGGCCTTAATGGTTTCACAATGGATTTCTTCCACTATTGTTGGGACATGATCAAGGAAGATGTCTGGCTGGAAATAGAAGAATCCAGAACATCTGGTCAAGTTCTCTCCACTTTAAATGCAACCTTTATCACACTCATCCCCAAGGAGGAACGTGCCACTCACCCGAAGCAATTCAGACGAATCTCCCTTTGCAATGTCATTTATAAAATAATCACAAAGGTTATTGCCAATCGCCTCAAACCGCTCCTGCCGTCCATCATCTCTAATGAGCAATCTGGCTATGTGGAGGGTAGGAAAATCATGGACAGTGTCATACTAGTCAATGAGGTTATCCACTCCTTAAAGACGATCAAAATACCAGGTATGCTTATCCAACTTGATCTCTCAAAAGCTTTTGACAGATTAAGCTGGCAATATCTGCGGTCGGTTCTGGAATCCTTTGGCTTCTCTAATCATTGGGTCGATTGGATTCTCAAGCTCACCTCTTCTCCCTTCTTTTCAATTCTTGTTAATGGCACACCCTCCCGACCTTTTCGCTCCACTAGGGGTATCAGGAAAGGAGATCCCCTTTCTCCTTTCCTTTTTGTTATCATGGCAGATGGCTTAGGTCGCTATCTCAAAGCGGCGGTCCTTGAAGGCTCACTCACTAGGCTGCCACTCCACAACCTTCACCCGACGCCCTCGTATAGCCAATTTGTCGATGATACACTCCTCATGAACACCCCCATGGTTAGAGAAG
The DNA here is from genome assembly GCA_900067695.1 of Picea abies. Taxonomy (NCBI): domain Eukaryota; kingdom Viridiplantae; phylum Streptophyta; class Pinopsida; order Pinales; family Pinaceae; genus Picea; species Picea abies. Next base: position 19,825 of record CBVK0100020793.1, read on the forward strand.
CCACCAAGCTCAACTCCATCCTCTCTAACTTCTCGGATGCCTCTGGCATACTGCTTAACCTGGATAAATCAAAACTTTATTTATTTAACACACCAGCCTCGGTTCAGGCTCACCTCTCAAGATTTCTAGGAATTGCCAAAAGCTCCCTCCCTTCCACTTATTTAGGCATTCCCCTAACCAGAGAGTCAGTGAAATCTATCTCTTGGGACAGTCTGCTATTATCCATAGCCAACAAGCTGAACAACTGGACCTTCAGACCACTGAATATTGCTGCCAGACTGGTCCTGCTCAAGTCAGTTCTACAAGCTCTGCCCATGTATCTTTTTACAGCACTGGCCATGCCCATCTTGGTTATCAAGGCTATTAGGAGCCTCCAACATAATTTCTTGTGGAAGGGAAACCATAAAAACAAGAAATGGGCTTTAGTTGGATGGGACAAACTTTGCAAACCCAAAAAGCTCGGAGGGCTGGGAATTCAAGACCCGGGGAAGATGAACCAAGTCATGGGAGCCAAGATGTGGTGGAGGTGGCTGAAACATCCGCAAGAGCTCTGGGCGTAGATCTGGAAGCAAAAGTATGCCTCGAATGCACAAGCTAACCAACTAATCAGATTCAATGAACAAATGCAAGGATCCAATATTTGGAACACCGCCTGGCGAAATCGCCCCCTGATACAGCAGCACGCCTTCTGGGAGGTAAGAAATGGCGAAAGTGCACTCTTCTGGCAGGACTCGTGGCAATAACTACCCCCTCTTGATGATATGGAAAGCCTCCACCCAATCAAGCTTAAGTTACAGCAAAACAACTTCAAAAATGTTAAGGATTTTTGGATCCCAACTCAAGGAAGGCAACCCTGGAGAAAATGGAAAACTAGTAGAATAGATCTACATATTACGGAGGAGCTTGACCTTCTACCATGGCAGGAATGCATGCAATATAGGAAAATTCCAAGTAAATAAGGACCGGACATACTTAGATGGGGCCACTCCACCTCAGGCATTTTCTCGGTTAAGGAAGCTTACCACTTACAAGGAAATCCCCCAAACCAAATTCCCGATACAATCTAGAGCAAAGTCTGGCAACCTTTTCTCTGGCCCAAGGTCTCCTTTTTTCTATGGCTCACAGCTCAAAACCGCATCCTCACTTGGGACAACCTCCAAAAGAGAGGTTTCACAGGCCCCTCTAGATGCACCCTCTGTCAGCAAAGTGAGGAAACCATGGAACACCTCCTCAACAATTGCTACTACAGTCAACAGATTTGGGATTGGGGAGCCCAATCCATGTGACGCTCCCAGCAGAATCAAGGTAGTATACGGGACACTCTAGTAAATTGGGAAACAATATCCTTCCAAAACCCAATTCTCCAGCGCATCCGGTAGCTGCTCCCAGGCTTCACACTATGGTCAATCTGGAAAGAAAGAAATAAGAGAATCTTCAACTCCAAACAGTCCCCCTCTACCATTACTTGGGAAAGGGTTAAACGGCTCATCCGTGAAATTGTCCACAGCAAATCCTGGCTCCACGGAGACACGCAGTGTAAGCCCAAGGAGAAGATTATTCTGGAAGGCTGGAACTTGCAAATGCGCATGCATCCACAGGGGAAGACCAAAAATGGGCGGGTCAACAGTCCCACGGAATGGACCCCACCCCCCTCTGGTTTTCTCAAGCTCAACTTTGATGGGGCCTCCAGGGGTAACCCTGGACCAGCTAGTTTTGGGGTCGTCCTTCGGAACCACATGGGCAAGATTATTCATATGATTGCAGGCTTTTTGGGTGAAAATATGAACAGCATGGCGGAGCTCACAAGTCTAGTAAGAGGCCTCCAAGCTGTTGTTCAACATCAGTATCATCGGTTGGTTATTGAAGGAGACTCCCAAGTAATAATCCAACTCATCTCCAAAATCCTTCATGGCAAGCCCCCCTAGCAGATCTCCCCTAGTTGGAGACTCTCTGGACTTCTGGAGGACTTTGGCGATTTCACCAACTCCAATCTCACCCTAATCCCTTCTCATGTAAAACAAGAAGCCAACAAGGTTTCGGATCACCTGGAAAATACTGGAATTGACTCAAAAGCAGAACTCATATATTGGCAGGCCCACATCTTTGAAGAAACAGACCTCTCAAGGCATTGCAGAGACCTTGCTTGCAGAGACTTCCCAGCCCAGATGGGGTGACACGTAGCTCTACGAAGACAGTTGGAATAGCACTCAGCCTGGGCATAAATGCCGATGGCCACCACCCACAAGTCTACATTAATGATGGGTGACAGCCATAGCTACAGTCATACGATGGAGGGACTCCTCCCTCACGCAATCATTTACGCCCACAGCGCACTCGAGATGGAAGGGGTTAAGTGCGGACAGGTGACCTCGGCTTCTGGTTATTTGATTTCTTATATGCCTGGACAGAGAGGGATTGCTCCTGTCTCGCCTCTGCTTTTCGCTTGGATGCTCTGGTCCAGTCCTGCACTCCTCTTGCCCTAGCTCTTTGCATTTTTGTTGTATTTTAGTAAGGATTATCCAGGTATTTTGTCTCTGTGTGTGCCGAGACAGAGTCGGTTTGCTCATGCTTTGCACCTGCAACTGCTCTTGTCCTGGCTCATCTGCCTATCCCTGCAACCGCTATGTTCTTTCACCATGGCTAGAAAGAGAGGCAGGCCTTGCCGTGGCATGGCCTAGAATGCCCATAAGGCGCAGCAGCGATGGAAAGAGAAATTGGAACATGCTTTGGCTCTAGCGACCTCCATACTTCAGAAGAAAGCTCAGGCTGAGAAATTGGCGCTTCTCGCCACCATTGCTGAGCCGGGAGCTGGCTGTAGTCGAGATGTCAAGGAAAATACTCCAGGAGACCGGTAGGAGGCTGGTACTAAGGAGGAGTTTCCCACCTTTGTTGTGGTGGAAGACTCGTTCATGGAGGACTTGTCGATTGCAGAGAAGCCCTGCGCCATTGAGGCGACTCACCGAGAGGAACGCAGACCTATTCCAGCACAAGAAGATGATACCCCTGGCTGCATTTTTGAAGAAATCCCCTGGCCAGGTGACAACAATCCCAGTAGCCACGACATGCAGGTGAATGAAGCAGAAATGAAGGGTGCAGAGGTTGATGCGGAGTAGAGGGTGTTCAACGTTGGTTTTGGAGCGGCGATGGACTCGAGGAATGTTCCCCTCAGCGACGTGGGTGGCAGTATGTATGGCTCTCTCCTCCGAGCAGAGCACCTAGCTCTAGTGTTCGACCTTCGTGGCCACATGTTTGACCTGGAGCATCGGGCCCTTATCATGGGACAGAGCCTGGACTTGCTCCTCGATGCATATTCCAATGCTCCAACTCAACAGAAGTGCCCCCTCTGTGAGCAAGCATTTTCCATCCCGGCTGGGTCCATGTGGCAGACTGGCGAGGACGACAGGTCACCAGGCACCTAGGTTTTTATGCTCTCTTGGTTCCTAGTCTTATTATGTTACTGTTTTATGTTTATTTGAACTATAGACATCTGTCCTGGTTTCCTCCGAGCAGGACAGATGCTACTTTACTTCATGTTTTATCATGCTACTGCTATTTTCTCTCCACCTATGCTGGTTTTCGGTAATCGATAGCATTTTTGGTGACATTAGACCTACACTACTGTATATTTTGTCAAAGTTTTTTGTTAATCTAATATAGCAGGTTCCACTTTTTCAATTCTAAAATATATTCCTAGGGGACCACATCTGACAACAATTAATGGTGGAACATATTTGGACATCTACGGTTAGGGTTTCAATTATAATTCCGTAGGGTCTGGAGACCAATATTTAGTGTGATGAGAAGACTGGGCACAAAATTATGGAGGGCAATGTACATCTTGTGCACTACTCAGATGATATGTTTTCAAAGGATCTTATTTTTGTTCAATTTTTGGGTATCTCCTCCTTAGTTTGCAGGTTATAGTATGATGAGATCGAAAATAAGGAATTTCTAGTTAGTGGGTAAGGTAAAGGAATTACAACCTCACCAGATGAACATGGTAGACCTGTATCCTATCAATATCTAGGTATTACTTCTCATATGGTTTTGGGCTTTATGGAAAATTTGGAAGTTAATGAAGAGTATAGAGAAATTAATCAGTTACCTTCCTAAAAGTTTGTGTAATTAGAGTCTTTTGGTATAGGAGAAAAGGATTGGGGAGGGATTTATGTGTTTAGTTCAAAGGTTTTTTATCCAAATCTAGAGATGGGAGGGGTAGGATTTATCATTTATTTCCTTGACCATGAGATCCAATAGGGAGGTCCCATATTGAATTGTGAGGAGGGTTATGATAAGAGGAAATGCAAGATTGTGAATATTTGTGGAGGTGGGGCTTGCTTGATAGTGGAAGAGGGTGTTCACATAAAATAAATTTTTGACATATCATGAAAAACCCTTGGTGGAAATTTATTGGGTATATGGATAGACGTGGAACATCTTTAGAAGTGGGTGATGGAGCACTAGTTCCCATCTTTTTGATATTGTCCAATGTACCATGTTTTATCGAAAGGCCGATTAGGCTTCATTTTTCAATTTTTAAACGATGCTAATACTTTATTGAAGGGGTATTGGTTCTTGGATAGTTCTATGCTCGCCTTGAAACCATGGAATTTTTTATCTAATCTAAAGAATAATTTATGTGGGTGCAGACAAGTGTGGGTTAAATTTCCTAATTTACGAATGGAATTATGGGTTGAGATGAAAATGAAAGCTATTGGAGATGTGTTAGGAATGATAGTCCTTGTGGATGGAATATTATTGAGATTGATGTTGCGCTCTATGGAATTTTTTTTGGTAGAGATAGATATGAGAAAGAGTCTATCTGAATCCCTTGATCTAGTACGAGAAAGGAAGAGGCATGCTTAGGCACTATATTACCGAAAAATTCCATTCCAATGTGTAGGATGTCATGATGTTGGCCATGTGTATAAATATTGTGACAAACCACTATTTATAAATGTATGGAAGAAGGAGGAGGGGTCAAATGAGATTTTGGTGGGTTCTTTGAAAGAAAAAATACAAATTTCATCGCCAAAGGTTTGCATTGATTCTAGATCTAGAGGCATGCAAATTGAAGGATTGTAGGTTGATGTTACCTCTTCCTCACATGGGAACATTGTGATTAGGGACATGTAAATCCTACTCATTGAAGGTCTAATGAGTAGATACTTCTAGGTATCAAGTGGAGAGGACAAGAAATTGGTAGTAGAATCCTATCCCTTGACTATTTACAACCAAATATCCTTAAAGGTGTGTGCATCAGGTCATGTGCATGATCACACTACGGGTAAGTTTATTCCTTCTCTCCCTTTCTTACCTATTTCAATTGATCAGGATAATTTTTGGATTTAAGTAGTTTCAATTATACAATAAGAATTATAAAAGGGGGAGGGGGAACATTCCTACCTTTATTTGTATCCTTTGGGCTCTCCTACCTATCTTGTTACCAATGAATTAATTGTGGCATCGATGGATATTTCAAGGGACTTGGATCCCTCCTACATTGGTCATTTTTTCAAGACAAGCCTAGTGCCATATTATTCCTCTACACACTCTAGAGGAGGAGGTCACTATCAAATTCAACATTTCAAGGTGCCTCCTTATCTCAACACAGGTTAGTCCAAGAGTATCAGATTTGACTCGTTGAAGGAATTAGGTATAAATTATATGGGTATGAATTCCATGGAGCTTGGAGATAAATCAATGAAGAAAAAATTATTATTGGGGCCCTTAGATAAGGCAAATCCCCATGACTAGGTCCACCTTGGATCTCCTCTCTTTTAATATTCATGGGTTTGGGGACCAAACCAAGAAAGTGGTCCTAAAGAGGACGATGGAGCTCGTCCAACCTGAAATTCCACTAATATAAGCAAAAATAGTGAAACGGGATCCTTTGATAGCCGATTTGAGGAAATTATTTACTAATTAGGACTTATAGAGGTTTATTCTCATGGAAATTTGAGAGCTATAATAAATGGGTGGAATCATAACATTTCATTGATGAACTCTTTTTCTTTCTCATCATGTTTTTGTACCAAAGTGTATAGAAACAATTTTAGCCTGAATTTTTCAATGATCAATGTTTATGGGTCGTATAATGAAAGGAAATAATAATGGGATAGGGTTCTAAATTTTCATTGCTTCAAATTTGAAAAATTAATTGGGTTCTAAATTTTCATTGCTTCAAATTTTAAAAATTAATTGTGAGGGGATATTTGAATTTCATGTTCAATAGGAGTGAATTCTAGGGAGGAATGCAAGTGTTGATCATCTTGTGGAGCATTTGGGTAATTGTCTAGAATCTAGAGGACTATTTGATGTGGCTCCTCTCAAACTTAGTCTCACCTAGAGAAATAACATACCTTGAGGTGAAGGGATGTTTAAAATATTGTAGAGATTTATTGTACATAATTTGGTTTTGTAGCAAGTTCTGTGGTATAGATCATGGGTTGATATGAATAAATTCTCATACCATTTCCCCATTTTCCTTAAGCTTAGAATGGATGAAACCAACATTGAAACCCCCTTCAAATTTAAGTTGGGGTGGTTAAAATAAGAGGTGTTTACTCGAGTGGTCAAGGATAATGAGAAGTTGTTTGATCCTTCTTTGGATATTTCTTCCATGCTTACTTTAGAACTGATGGAGCATCAGGTTACTATATTCAAATGTAATTTTCCCTATCAACATTTGGATTTGAATGAGGTTCTTAAGTGCCTAGGTTTTACATTAAATCCTAACTATTTTAGGCAAGAAGATCAGTGGTGGTTGGTTTCCAAAATGAAGAAAAGAATTGGCCTCTCGTGTAATTAATGGCTATAAAGATGGGTTCAATTGGTTTTAGTCATGTCAATATTGGAGGCCATTCCTATCTATTGGCACACTCTTTCACATATCCCAAAAGGTAATCTAGAGAAAATTTGGTAGTTATGATATGATTTTCTATGGAAAGGAAGCAATGAATTTAAGGGAACACATTGGTATAGATGGTAGAATCTGGCTAGTTCAAAATCCTAGGGGGGCAGGGTTAAAGAACATTCACCTTTATGGATAGCCCTTTGCAAAAAAGTCTATTTGGAATGAAATTACAAAGGATCGTCTTTGAAGTAGGGTTTTGTTTCAGAAGGACATTTGCCCCATTTCTTTGGTGGATTGGATAAGAAAAGAGCATAAATATAAACAGAATATGTCCAACCAATGGAAGGAATTGAATTTCTTGTTTCCTACTTTAGGCTCTCATTTGTCTTGGCATGTGGTAAATTGGACACAAGTGAAGATTATAGATATTTCCATGGGTTGTATTAGGGATTCTACCCGAGGTTTTTGTTCACCGCTTAAGATAAATTGGGATACCAAATTTCAATCTAATAAACAAGTCTATGGAAACATAACTGTGGAAAGGAGGATGGTTGAGCTCAACTAATTTAGGTTTGGATGGCAATTTAGTAATACTTTGGGAAATTTTCATATCTGAACTCCACGGGGCTCACATCTAACTTAGATAATATCTCGATGAACTTATTTGGGTATAGAATAACTAAGTAGGTTACATTAAAACAAATTTGTGGTTTCAGGCTATGTTTACTATTCATGATGTGGTTGTTTTCTAGTGGTGCAAAGATATTTGGAAGGTGAAGGAAGCTCCCAAAGGGAAATTTCTCATGTTGTTGGCTCTCTTCGATAGAGTCCTAACTTGGGATCATTTACAAAAAAGGGGGAAGCAGGGTCCTAGAAAATGTCCCTTTTGCATTATCCAAGAGGAAACGAATTCACACCCTTTTGTGTACTAATATTATTCTCATTATAATTGGAGGGAGGTTGAAGGGTTTTTGTATTTTGATCATCTATGAAGTAGTTTTAATATTGAGGCTAGTTTTCAAATATAAGGAAGGAAGTGGAATTTTTTCAAGTAGTGCCTTATCTAGTGCTATGGGGAAAATGGCTTGCTAGGGATGCCTCTATGTTTGAAGATACTCAAATCCCTTCCTTCAAAGTTTCAACTCAAATGATAACGTTGCTTCCTTTTTTAAAGAGGTTCCCAAGAAATCTATTCCTAGGAGGGTCGATGGTTTATAGGTGGATAAAAATATTCAATTGGGATATTTTAATGGATATTTTCAAGGATAAAATAGGAATTTTTGAATCCAACCTTCTTTTAGTTGCACACTACTTTTATTCCAAACAAAATTTAAGTAGTGGGACTAATAACTTGGGAGAAATGATGACTCTTTGGATAGGGGAGAAGAACTCTATGATTTTTTGGTGATTCCTTGATAGTTATGTAGTGGATGTGTGGATAGGTAGAGACTAATAACATTAGTTTATGTGTCATAGAAAAGCAACTAAACTCTATCTCTATAACCTTCCTAGAGATAAGGTTCAACCATGTTTTCAGAGAACAAAATCAATTGGTTGACAATATTTCCAAATAAGGCCTAGATTTAATAGTGAATCTCTTTGTACATTATGAGTTTCATGATTCACAATATGCTATAATACGAAAGTCTACACTTGATGTATTTTAAAGGATTGTGCTATGAAAAATATGTTACGCCTTATAACTATATATAATTCTCTCTTTGAAATTATGATTTTTTAGATGATTAGGACACCTAATGATTATAATTTTTATAATTTTTATTCTTCATGAATAACAAGAGTTAAGTTTTTTTTTTAAATATATATATTTATGTATGTATATCACCTTTAAGTCATGTAGCCACACAATCCAAAATATAATTATGTACAACAAATCCCATTATAAATTCTATAAGTAAAACAAATCAAAATGGAAGGAATGTGTCACACTATCCATTTAAAGAAACTCATAAACACTCCAATTAGTTTGTGTACGTGTGAATATGCATTTAATCATTACTAAATATGATACATACAAGAAAATGATATACATAGTCACAAGATTTAAAATATACTCCAAAGTAGAAATCAAATCCTTCACGGGATTGAGGGTATACTCCATAATGTAATTATAGATATTGCTTAACCAATTATTTATGTTGAATTATATATAGGTACATTAAATTGTAGTTTTGATGCAAATTTGAATATATATGGAAAAAAAATCAATATATTAAAAATGATTTTTCATTGAAATTGCATTTTTAATACATATATAAAACAAGTGCATAGATTTGAATTCATCTATAAGTTTGAATTACAATATTTCATATCCTCATCTTAAGATGTTTATATCAGCATCTTGAATATACTTATACTAATGCCAAAATTACATTAACCGATGTTTCTAAAACTAGTGTTGCAAGTGAAGTGGTAGGCATTACTTATCACAATTGCTTAAGATATATTCTTTTTCATGTAAAATATAATAAAAACTATTTATTTTTATCAAAATAAATAAATCTATATACAAATAAATTATTTTTCTTGTACCTATAAAATATTTTATTTTCTTCATAAAATTTAAGTAGCCTAAATAAAACAACTACTATAACCATAAATTTTATTACATGATCATGCAAAAACAAATACTTGTGATACTACAAATTTGGTATTCTCTTTCTATTACAACTTTGATATATGATCAAAATCCATACTAGCAAAGAACAATTATATGTGATTATTCATAATAGTAATAAAAATTATACTAAAACAAACAAATAATGGAAACATCTTGTTATAATATAAGGCAACAAAATCCTCAACCAATTAATATTTATTCTATAAAACAAATAGTCAATAAAATTGAAAGGAGACTTGTTAAACCAAAAATAAGTCTATATAGATCTGAGCTTAGCATTCACTTTTGAAATTAGAATGTTGTATGTTAAAATATTTATGAAAGTTATAATAATTATATAAAATAAAGATAAAATTAATGAATTTTAAGTGCCAAAAACTTAAAAATTCATGAGCATGCACAATTTTCTTATGCGACTGAAGCTAAGATCATTATATATAATTAATAAATTACTAGTTACAAAGTTTAACATATTACTATACAATGAAGATATTTTGTGCTTAAATCAAAATATAAGCTCAAGTTTAAATCATCCACATATCAGATTGTTATTAATTTTTTAAAGCATCTATGGTATAGATTTATTCATAACCATATGGATCATGTCCCTCCAATTATTTCTTCTTATTCTAAAATAGGATGGTATTTGACTTTCATGCCATTATTTTGGTTTTATATAATATTCATTTAACTTTAGCTATATTTTATTTTATTAATATTCATTGTGACTTAGTCTATTTTGTGTAGATTGTGTAATTATTATGTTTTTCTATTCTCTTTGAATTTTTTAATTCTTTCTCTAATATAATCATCTACATTTTCTAAAAACTATGGATTATTGAAAATACTAATAAAGGGAAAATTTAATAACAAATAAAGAGATAAATGACTATTCCATGATAAATTTTGAATTGATAATAACCACCATAACCTTAAATGTGTATTGTTACCATGTCCAAGAATTTGAAATCAATGCATATAATTACCACAACCATAATTTTATAATCAAAACAATTGAAATGTGATTAGTGCTTTAAAAATGGTCAAAACTCGGCTCATCTGAAAAAGTAATCCAATTCACATGGTATACATGTCTATGTCATTTTCCTTGGAGTGGTTAGGATCCAAATTTACATTCACAATGTGTTCATATAATTCCACCCACCTCATGGTACATGATACGAGAGATTGAATCAGTCATCCAGATTATTCAACAATGAAATTACATTCATTAATGGTCTACCTGGAAGTGTAGATATGGGTTCTTCATTCATAGAGTTAAAGAGAGTTACAGAGATAGTTTCATTGGGGTATGTATCGAGGAGGAAAATACTAAATGGAAAAAAGAGGTGCAACCATAAATGATACATCAAACTAGATCTAATGGTTGGAGATAACAAATATTGTCCAATGGAAAGATGATAATTGTAAATTATGTTACAAATTGGTTACAAGATCATTAAAAAACAAATAGTTGGTTCAATCCAATATATGACATCAGATGTATTTATTCCACTGGCAAGAATTTTATGGCCTCAATGAAATATGTCATAGTTCTCTAAGACTATTACATTGTTATCTAAGTTTATGTTATCTAACTCCAAATTTATGTTATCTAAGTTTGGAAAAAAAAATTGCATTGTGTGTACGTTTTTTGATTAAAACTCAAAACTTTGGTATAACCTAAGATTGAAAAAATCACATTCAGTTATATCCCCTCCAAAATACATTATTATGAAAGTAATTTAAATATTATGAAAAAATAACTATTTTGTTAAGCATATGTATAACATTGGATAGCAATAAAATATTAACCAAAAAAAAACTAATAAATAATCAACAATAAATTCAATGTGGAATATAATCGTGGCCTTCTAAACGAACTAATAAAATAAATAAATTCATTGATTAAAAAATCACATAAATACAGAAGATAAATACATAAATAAAAAACCTATAAGGTTTATGATGCTCAATGCATAAAACCATTTAAATAGCATGGTACGATATTAAATTTGATTATATCATATCCCATGTGATGAACATAGACATACACAAAATCTAATATTTAATGTGATTCACTTATGAAATAGAAATGAAGAATTATAATGAAATTTAAATTTTTAAAGATTGTTTCATTATTTTAACTATAATTTTCTAAAATCATGTTCTAAATTTTTTTAATCATTATTTATTTGTTATGTTGATATTGATAAATTCAATAAAATGTATAATTTTTTCATTTAATTTTACATTGTATTTATTTTTTGGTTTAATGTATTCGTTAATATATTTAGATTGAAATGTATTGATTTATTCATTCTTATTTTATGTATTTTTTTTAATGCATTCTTCATTATATTAATATTATAAATTACATTTCAATTTTAATGTATATTGTATTTTTTTTTAATGCATTCTTTAATATATTAACATTAAAAATTACATTTAAATTTATTTTTTTAGAAAATTGTATGAAACAAAAGCTAAATAAGTATGAAAATACTCTTCCAACCACTAAAGTTCATTCTTTCATTTCGAGTGCAAATCTTCTTCATAATAATCTTTTAAATAGAATAAAAAAATCAAAGTCTAATTTGTAAAATTTGTTTCTCATCTACAATATGAGTTAGGGAAATGAAATCTGAAATCTTCCCTACTTATAGATGGGAAAATGTTACACATGATCCATTATTTAAAAGAGAAAAAGAGATTAAAAGAACACAATTCATGTCTTAATTTACACATTAATCCTAGATACAACACCATCCTCAAATAAAACCAATTTAACAAAGATTTAGCTTTATCACAAGAAAAGACATATTTTTTTTATTAAGTGAAGGACCCCTCGGCTAATCCAATAGCCTTCTTAATCTACCTACCTAACAATAATCCAAATTTTTTTGTTAGATATAACATTAAAGAATAAATTTTTCACTTTTATTGATATCACCTTTGAAACTATACATGACCATTACATGATTCTTCATCAAGATATATAATATCTTTTACATTTCTTAAAATGACAAAAAAAACTATTATAATTTGAAAGGAGTGTAGAATCTCAGTTTTTAGAATATTCAATATTATATAAAATTATTCGTTGTGATATTTTGGGTTATGTTTTATTAATTATGAATAACACAATTTTAAAATTTAAATTTTGGGAATTCCTTTAAGACATTTTCATGAGATTTTGGATTGACATAATAGAAACTTAAATCAAAAAGTATTTTCACATCATAGATTTCATTCATAGCATTCCAACTATTTATCATTTTTTTTTAAATAAATTTCATACCATTCGACATACAATGATATTTTTAAGAATGTATATTTTTGAAGGATATGTTCATAGTTTAAGATATGGTGGCATGATCTCATCATTGTTAATTTTTAATCCTATGTCTGTGAACCATTGACATGTAGAAAATAAAAATAAAATATTCATAAAGCTTTTAGAAAAAGTTTTAATTGAGAGAAATCAATGTTAATTTTTAAACTTATCTTTGTCAATTAGTAAGAAATAATCAATAATAGAAAATATAAATCAAAGTGTTAAGAAAACTTAAAAAAAAACTTAAATTTAGAGAATATAAATAAAAGTGTTAAAATACTTGTCAAAAAAAAGTTCCTATTACTTCCTTTACCAAGCCTACTACTGACTAGTTCAAACCTAGAGAAAGAGGGAATTAGGTCCTAGATCAAGGCCAAGGCCATGAAAGTGGAGGGCTACATTGGTGTTGCACTATGCTACTTGTACTCTAGGGTGAGTCTCTGGTTGAAGGCCTTTGTCCCTTAGCTCGATGATAGGTGTTTGGTAGGATTTGTTGGTTCCTGTATCTGATTCAAGAGCTTGTGGATATTTTTTCTTAGGTTCAAAGTGAGAAAATATTTGAATTGTCCCTCTCTACGAGAATTCATGTTCAACGGTGTAATTCCTCTACTAAACTTAGGAAAGCAATTAAAAGAAAAATCTACAAACAACAGATTTAGAAGAAGGTAGGCCGAGATAGAGAAATACGCATATAAATTACATTAAAAGGACATAAGTGTAGTTGTAACAGATCAATGGCATACCAAGCTATTCCACTCCTTTCCCGAATGGATAATTGCAGCCCACACACGAAAGAACCAAATGAATCAATGTGACCAGAACCAACCAATGCACATGGAATATTGATTAGATAAAATACCATACCATCCCAACTTCCCCTTGTACGTTTACAGGATCACTAGGGGAAAATACAAAGGATAAAGAGCTAGGTGGCAGAGTGAAGGAAGTTCTGTACCTGGTTGACTCAGGACCAAGTGTAGTGGAGGCACCACACTGAAGGCAGGAAAGAGAGCAACCACGTTCCATATCTCACACTTCTATAATAGGGGCATAGATAACAGTGGGGCATGTGCATATATTGGTGAAATGCATTGGATAAATGTTATATTTTTTTATTTTTTTGGTCTAAATCCAGTGATGTGAATTTGGAAAAAATCGCCATTTTCTATTGTTTAAATTACTTTTATGAATGCATAAATTGATTCATCCCAATGAAAAATTCCTTGGATACTCGGATGATACAAAATTATCCACTAAAATCTATAGATACAATCATTCATCACCTGATTTCTGGCAAAATCAAATCGAAAAAGTTGCTAGAAAACCTCCGAAAGGTAGAACGTTTAGAACACTGCTTGGTGAAATGGTCACAACTGCATTAATAGAGTAGAAAACTTGTGTATAAAACAAATTTTATATAGTTTTAAATTTTTGTATTTATAATCTAATTAAACAAAACATAAATATATTCTAATCTAGGCTTTTGCAGCTATTATCTTTATTTATTTAAGAAAAAGTCATAATATATATATGAGTTTAAAATTTTAAATTGGTGTATGCGACTTCTGCCCCAATGATTTGATTGGTGAAGTCTAAGGAGGTATATATACCATAATCCATTTGTATTTGAACTTGTGACCTCTTAGGACAAAAGACTTGTTCTTAACCAATAATATATTTTTAAAATCAGATCCAAGCCAGACACCAAATTGGTATCCCCCTCAGCCCAACAATTTAACTAGTAAAATCTATAAGAGGCAAGCTCTCTCATTTTAATAAAACTTGAGAATATTGAATATCTATAGGTGATTGAGGTAACCAAAGGATATATAAGCTGAATTTCAGAGGGAAGGTGAAGTAAAGAAGGCCGAAATTCAAGGGAGGATAAATTATTTTGATGATGCTTTTTAAGGTATGTTATTTACAGGTCATCTCACCATTTTTGTAATAACTTTTTTATAGAATGAGTGAGATCATGAAATTGGGAAGCCATTGAGAAAACATATACAAGTAGTTGTGGTACAAATTTCCGCTTGTGGTTTGTTGTATTTGTGGAGTTACACTCCATGGAAAATAGGGTTTGTGGCTAGTCCTGAAACTAGTCTAAAACAAGTGTTTCGGGTAAAAACGTCATAACTTCTTCATAACAGATCCAAATGTAGTAATACCAAATGTGTTGGTTAGATTACAGTATGTAGTGTTCTATGTAAAAGTTTCATATCCATACAAAAAATATTTCGTGTGGGGCACGCTCTGCAAGTTCTCTCTCCAGAATAAGCCATAATTCAACAAGGTATGTCATTTTTTCTATAACTCATTTTTTGAGAGGTTCCAAGTAGTGACACCTGGAGGAATTGCATAAAACACACTGAAGAACATTGTGTACTATTTTCATATCTTTATTCATTACATGTACATAGTTATGATTATTTCAAGTTAGGATTGTTGACTAATCCAAAACTAGTCATGTGAGACTAAAGTAAAGTTTGATGAAAATGCTAGTCTCTTGTTGTTAAAGTTAAGGAAGTTTTTCAAGTTGAGCTACATGTTGGTGCATGGTTGATGAAATTTTTTATGGTAGATATTGATTGCAGGTTGAGGTATAGGTTGATGCATGGTTGATACATGGTTCAGGTTATTGGTACAGGTTGTTTGGTGCAGGTTTACAGAATTATATCTCATAGTGATAGTGTGATAGTGGTTCCATCATTCTACTTATAAATCATGACAATTGGACGTGGAAAGAATAGGTCGTTGTATCCACCTTCCAGTTGTTTCCAGAGAACATAGGGGGTTGTATCCTCCTTCTAGTTATAGCCAAAGAATTGGGGAGTTGGAGCTTCCATCAGGTTGAATCTTGAGAAACTAGGGGGTTGGAGCCTCCTTCCAGTTGAAGCTAGAAAACTGTAACATCCCGCTCTGGCGCACTAAGAAAACTTGTTCTTTGAGGACACTTGCTCTCAAGTGATCTGGAATTTTATGATGATAAAACATTTATCCTTGATTGATGAATTATGATAGATGACATGATGTTTTACTGCTTTGACGTAGACAGGTGCCATTGACTCTGTTTTATTGAGTGTGCAGGGTTTTGGACCTTGAGGATGCAAAGGCATCGGTGGAACCCCTTGGACTCTGGATTTAGTGAGGGAGTGTGCTATTTGGGTTGATTTATTTACTGTGACATTTTATTGATTTGATGATATGACGTGGAGATGTTCTGACATGATTGTTGATGA
>CBVK0100020794.1:0-35862 GCA_900067695.1 Picea abies
CTTCCGATCTCACATTTATGAATTCATCATCAGGATTGTAAGTTCTATGTGCATCTTCAATTCTTTTAACCTTTTTCACTAACTATGTCCTGCTCTATTCGCTGAAAGTTCTGCAAAGTGTGTAGGAAATCAATATTTGTTAGATGATTTCATGAAACAACTCCATGAAAAATACGCACCATCTCATCAAAATCCTTCATTTTGAAGCTCATGCGTGCCTTGATATTCAACACACACTATTTTTTGCTTTCAATTTTTAACTTGTACATCACGTATCAGTAATGCACCTGCACCACAAATTTGTCATGCGTAGTCCCAACCCTTTACTACACACACCTACGCACCATTATTTACTGCATAGTTCCAGTGTTGCATTATACAATATCATAAACTTATCATGCACTTATGCACATTCATACTTGATGTGCACCATGGCCATGCTAAAATTCAAAATTTGGCCACTTTCTAGTCCAAATTTTGTCTTCAGTATAACTCAACTCATGCAAGCTTTAGTGTTGAAACGAAATCTCTACAACTTCTTGTTGACCTATAGAACATACAACTCCAATGTTGAACCCATTTATCATATACCACTTTGTAACATCCCCATCCACCCCAAGACGGGCCACGTCACATCACCTCCACTTATGTAGCTCTGAATCAACCAAATCGTAACAACCCCAACATAGTATTGTGCCTTGCTACTCTAAAATTTCACTGCACGATTTCTACTATACACACAATTCCACATAGTATCACTTAAGGTAATGCGTTCATCCCAAATTGATTCATGCCACACAAATTATAACAGTGGAAGCATCCTTCTCTTTTTAACACATCCTTATGCAGCGGAAGTAACTCAAACAACTGCGAACACCAACATACTGACCACATCGTAAAAAAATTCACACAACCATCTTGGCATCATGTGAAAATTTTGTTTTTGTTGTGTGTGAAATCTATTTCCTTAAATGCACATACAAATTCTAGCCTCTTGTGCACGCAAGCTAATTTCTTGCACACCCAGCTATCCAATTCTCTTCTTGAAGACTCAACCAAATTCACAAGTTTAACTTATCAAACAAAGCTATCATCAACTGACATATTCATTCATAGCTATAAATATAGGTTATAAACACCATACTTACATGTGCAAGCAATATTAAACAGAGTAACAACAATTGCTTATATGAAACTATATACAATAATTATCCCATATTAAACATAGACAAATATGCACACAGTAAACAAGACAAACACATAAGGAAAACTTATCTTTTATAAAAGTCACCAACTACACACATAACTTAGACATTCTTCCCATCCATAGACTATGTTGCTCATAATATTTCAGCAACATGTCACCCCCGAGATGTGGCTTAGATCCACCGGGGAAAAAGGGTTCCTAGTGACAGCAAAGGTCTAAAACTCAACATAATCACTCAATCCTAAATGCGTGTTGTTGCAACTACCCCACAGACCCTCATTCTCCATGCACCTATCACACCCAAGGAAGTGTGCCCCTTCTCTAATCAATAGTCCTTCGACTACCCCACTACCCTTCCTAGGGTTACTAGCAACATGTCAGATAGGAAGTATCTGAGCCCTTTGACTAATGCCTGATGCACTAGGGAACAATTCTCAACAAAACTCTCACCTAGAGAGTATGCTCACAGGTCTGAAAAAGACTCCACAACAACCAATATCTCACCTATAGAGACTTCTCATGGTCTGTCAGCCTGACTCCTTGATAGTATAATTCTGGTTACAGCCCCACAACTCCCTACAAGATTCTTTAGGAAGGTAAGGTAATAATCTAATTTTCTATACAGTCCAACCCCCTTTTTCTCATGAGATCCTACTACATGAGATCTCCTCCCAATAATGGATTATCCCCCATACAGTAATTCCCAAAATACACTAAGTCCAACAATATATATTTCATGCCTTCCACTTGACACTTTTCACCTCCAAAAGTAGCTTTAATCCACTTGGTGACTTGTTCCCAACCCTCGGGAACTTAGGATAAAATAATTATCTAACATTACACTTTTTCTAAAATATTATTAAAATATTCCCCAAGACTTACGACTCACCACCTTTTCCATTTTTCCAGTGGGGTTGGCCCCCCATCTCTTTTCATCTAAGTCTGTCTACACACAGTGATGCATTATTATATTAATAACCATGATTATAATTACATGGATAGGCGCACTAGCCTATCTACATCCAAGCTCACCAGCCTCATAATCACATAGGATATCTAGCCTCAATACATGTCCATTTGTACATATATATAACTAAATTTTGTGCACTTTTGATTCATTATCGCGCAGTTACCCAAGTGCACGTAACATGGTGTAATGTGCGCACTTACCCAGGTGTGTTCAATACATACAAATGTGTGCACCTTGTTCTTGATAGAACTTCTTTGCACACTACTCAAATGCGCACAATACCAAAACTAGGTGCCATTGGATCACATCCTAAATGTACATTTCATTCGCGCTTGGCACCTATGACTCACCAACATATATGTACAATTACAAATGGTTCTAGATCAGAGACATTACAAAAATGGATATCTATAATTATAAAAATATTTTGGGAATGAATGTTTATAATTATATAAATATTTTTTAATTGTGAAATTGACAATGATATTGATATTATAGTATAATATTTTATTAAATTTTATTATTTTACTAATATATTGAAATGTATTTGTTGTATATTCGATCATTTTGAATTGGTTTTATAAATTTGTATTTTTTAATAATTTGAATAATCTTTTGATATAAAAATCTACAAAACTCAACTTTGATTTAATTTTTTAATGTGGATTCTTAATACTTTGAATTAATAAAATATTAAAGACTACTAAAACCTCAAACAACTCAAGAATGAAGTAGAATAATATATATATTAATTTTAATGAAAGTGTGTTATTTGTTATATCCATTGTGTGGTATATGAGTTGTAATTTGTTGTTAGATTATACTTCTATGAAAAACAATTATGTGTGGTATATGAGTTGTAATTTTTTGTTAGATTATATATCTATGAAAAACAATTACGTGCGGTATATGAGTTGTAATTTGTTGTTAGATTATACATCTATGAAAAACAATTACCAACTAAACAAGTATTTTTTGGAATTATTAATTGTGTGATGTCATTGATGACAACATGAGTCAAATATGTACAGTAATCAGAGAGAAAGGAAGATCGCCTTGGGACAGAGGAAGATCACCTTGGGGTAGAATAAATTCGTGATCATTGTTGATCACGATAGGATCAACAAATGATCTTATGTTCCTAAAGATTAGGAGATATAGTGAGGAGATTCTACAAAGAATACCCACACAGAATCAAAGTATGGAAATGATGAAGGAAAGATCATAAGGGAGAGCGCATTACAGAAGTGATATCAGGATTGAAATTCCCACAATAAACTCCAAAATAATCAAGAAATAATCTTGTTCATTGATGTAGTTCTCGAGACAATCATGGACCATCAGATCGCATAGAATCTAGAGCATACACAGAAGAATCTCTTGTAAAGGATTGAGTTACATGAGTCATTCATTTTCAGTTTGGGACAATCCAAGATCATTAGATCGAGGTGAAGTCAGAGGTTGGGAAGGATAAAATATCAAACATCAAAACCAAAGCAGTAGTAATATGGACCATTGGATCAAGTAGCAAAAAAAATAACTTCTCCACTTCAGTGAACATTGGAGACAAGGAAGGGTCACGAAGTCATGAAATCATGCCAAATGTTAGATCAAGCAGGGACTTTGGGTGAATTTTCAACCATCTGATCAAGTTTAGTGGAAGGATAGGGTAAGCCACAATATCCCAGAATCCCATAGTAACCAAACTCATGGAGACTATCGATCTAATATCCCTACAGGTGAGCTCTCAACCATTGAATCAAATAGTCAACTCCGGAACTGACCACTCCAATGAAAATAAGTATGAATCATGTAGGAATACTCGAAGGCCAAATCCCTAAATAAATAAACTCTCATCGACCATTGGATCAGAGGAAGAGCTGGAAAATCCTGTTGACCATTGATCGAAAAAAACTGGAAGGATAAGATAAGTGGGGCCAAAGGCATGAAGTCTCATAGTAAATATAGGTCATCGAATCAAGACAAGGAAAGGTCAAATGGTGGAAAAACCTATTAGTCACTTAGGATATAAATGGATGTAGAAAGGAGCCATAATATCCCTGAGTCATGAAATCACCAAAATCTCGCTAGTCTTCCAATCAAGAATGAGCTTCGGATAACTAAGGTTCCCCTAGACCATTCGATCATGCGAGGGAAGGAATATTCAACCTCGCATTGACCACTCTGGGATTACGAAGAGTCCCAAACAACTAAAAATCTTGATGCCATGAAGTACCGAAGCCAAGAAGTGCAAAGACATGATCCAAGAGGGAGACATGTGGTAGAAGACAAAGATGACATGTGGCCCAATCGACTGGTGACAAGTGTCAAGGTCTAGTTGACACATTAGGTATATGAAATTCACGAATCAAGGTGACAAGTGGAAACCATGTTGAAGTTTTACTTATACAACTAGCAGTTATGGTTCTTCTTTATTATTATAATGATTTAGCACATTAGCTACATAAATAAGATCATTGAAAGAGAGGAAGTCATAGAAAAAATAGAGACACACATATTATCCTGGGAAACCATCATGGGGAATAAAACCCAATAAAAATTCATCAATATAGATAGACCAAATACCGAACATAAGATCTTCCTCTACTCCTTCACGAGGAAGAGTAGCGCACCACTTGAAAAATAAATACCAAGAGATAGACCTGAAACCCTCCTTTACGTCACCCCCAGTTGCAACAGCGTCTCCTCCAAGACTTGTTCACTACAGAGCTAGGTGTGTATGTGTCCAAATGAGGCATTGGCCTCTCTTACAAATAGTTGTTTGGCCAACCTATAATTAGGTCTGGGCCGACCTGTCACTTTACCCTATTAATTTACAATTATCTGTCAAGGCACAATAGGGCTAACTTTTACTAAGGAACAATAGGGACTAATTAAATATAATATAATAATATTATTCAACTCTCTCTTAGGTAGAATATTCTTCAAAGTTACAATATTTCAACACTCCCCCTTAACAAGAAGGGTATTCTAATGGCAACATTAATAACAACTAACTGGACTCAATACATCATCAAGAGGAGGGGATATCATCATTAACATCGAGAATAGTGTTGGTCATATCTATAGGTCATCGAAATTTTTTGTCATCGTCGACATCAGTAGAAACTGAAAATCATCATCATATGCAGCATGGAGTTGGAGTAACATCATCATCATCAATAACATGAATCTGGAACATCAACAACAACAACACGAAGCTGGAATAACATAATCATCATCAACAACATGAATTCGAGACATCAACATCTATGTGGAAACAAAATGAGGCAGGTGCATGAACAACAACATCAGTGGTACTCTAACAGAACGTCCTTACCAGATATTTGGGATTTTCCTTGGAATCATAATATTCCCTAGGATATAGAATCCTAACTGAGCTACCACTACTAAACATAAACACCATATACATGCACAAGTACTATGACAGACCGTCCTTACTATAACTTCAATATATTCCCATGGATGATTAGTCCCCTAGGATATAAAATCCCAACTGAGCTAACCATTGTTGGTCATGATACCATAGTATCATCAACATCACTCCCCCTTTCAAGGGAGATCCTTTTGGACTACACCAAGCTTGTCTCATAAGTACTAAAACTTCATATGAGATAGAGGCTTATTCAACACATCTACAACCTGCTCATATGTGCCAACATATTGGAGATTTATAGCTCCCTTCTGCACCATTTCATGAATGTAGTGATATCATATCTTTGTGTGCTTCGTCGTATCATGGAACATTGGTTTCTATATCATATTTATGCAACTATAGTTATCACATAGAATCATGGTAGCTTCCATCTCCATATCGAATAGACATGTCAACAACTTCTGAATCTATATGGCTTCACAACTGGTAGAGCATGTTGCAATGTACTCTACTTCTAACCTCAAACAAAAACAACATCTTGGAGTGATGTTTTGTCTAAATCCCTTCCATCCCAATCTGGATCAGTATAACCATATAATCTGAAGTCACAATCTCTAGTATAACATAGGCCATAGTCCAATATACCCTTAAGGTATCTCATCATATGCTTTGTATATACAAGGTGAACACGTTTGGGCTCCACTAGATATTGACTCAATATGTTCATAGAAAATCATATATATGGCCTAGTATTCATCAAATACATCAAGGAACCAATAATTTTTCTGTATAGAGTAGCACCAACTAAATATGGTGAAGTATCAACCAGGAGCTTCAAATTCATCTCCATGGGTGTGGCCATGGCTTTACATTCCAACATGTCAAACTTCTTCAATATTTCAACTACATACTTCCCTTGGTTAAGGAATATTTATCTGAGCTCTAGCAAACTTCAAGACCTAAGAAATAATGCATCGGGCCTAGGTCTTTCATCTCAAATTATGCATTGATCTTCCTTTTGCGATCTGTGATGATCGTTTCTTCTCCTATCAAGAATAAGTCATCCACATATAGTAGCAATACAACTGGCTCATCATTCATAACCTTGAAGTAAAGATTATAATCAAATTTACTCTTGTTAAATACCAAGCTCGTCCAAAAAACTATCAATCATGTCATTCCAATCTCTTGGATCTTACTTCAACTTACAGACATGAGTCTTCCTATCTTGTACTTCGAAACCAAATTTTTACATCACATTGTACCAACCTAGTACACTTGCTTAGATGAAGCTTAACGTACACAATCATGTGCTATCTCTATGTTCTTTATGCAAAACACTATCTATCTCACTAGCTGAGAGTATGTTCTCTACTCTCTTTGCAATTGTTCCTATGGGACTGGGACTTTGCACCTCTAGTTACTCTGAATTTGAGAATGACTACTCCATTCCCATTGTGGCTGCTGAAATCTAAGAGTAACTCCTCTACTCTATCATGACAACAGCTTCATATTAAACCGAGAGTGGCTCAATAACTGACACCAAGGGTATTTTATCCTCTTTCTCTAGAGGTAAAATAATCTTCTATTGTAGTCATGTCTCCATGCCCCAACTCATGTACTACACCAACTAGCACTGAGATAACTCAATCTCAAATAAAGGGATTTTCATACCTGGTCCATTTGAATCTCATATTATGTTAATTTCTTTTAATGAATCATTTTTTTTTTCTATATATACTTATTCTGATTACTGGAGCAAGTGTCTCATCATATTCTTCTCCCTCTTGTTGGGATAATCCTCTGGAAACAAATCAAGATTTGTACATATTTATACTATTATTTGCAGCATGCTTGATCTGTTAGATCAATCTTGGAAGTCACCATTAACTTCCCTTCTGTTCCTAAGGAAAAATCCATATCCCGTTCCTTTTGATTGGCTTCCTTCTCTATCATTGAAACAAGGAAATATTCTCAGGATATTTCATGTCTCCTAGAGGTCTTTGAAGCTATGATCTAGTCTTTTCAACTCATGGCATCTATCTGCCAGTCCTAGAAGATGTCTCTTTTTCCCAGCTGATCCTTTCTGATATTGGGCTTACTCTGAGTCTTGATTTCTTCTAAGTTTGCAAAAACTTCATAGTCTTTGTAGGATATACTTGGTGTTGAATACCAATTCTTAATATGAAAATTTGAGTCATACTTCAAACAAATTATGCTTCCTATCAAGGTGGCTTTATTATCCATTTACCAAGTCTACTTTGAGTTATATTCTAATGTTCGGTCATCTTTGGAGCCTTCTGCTCCTTACAATGAATCTCCATATGAGATACCATGTATCTCAAAAGTATTTTCTTCTTCATATTCTTTGGTACATGGATGTATATGGTCATGTATACAAATTGGATAGTCTGCACCATGTCTCATCTAATATGTTGCCTCCTACAACCGTCATTACAGCTCCCTCAGGGTTATCACATGTGACATGCCCAGAGAAAGAACAACAAGGGAGAAACAATAGACAAGGATAATACTCTTTATAATAATAATAAAAACAATAGCGAGAAGAATCATCATAGTAGCTCCTTCAGAGTTATCACTTATAACCTTCCTGAAACAAGGGTAAAAAGTAAGAAATACAATAATAAGGAATGAGAGAAACACTCTTCTAGTGTTGTGATCAATCATTCCTCCATGGTAACCTGGAAATAAAACAAGAAGTTTCTCCTAGAGGAGATGTTAGTTATATATAGTAAATGATTGTAGTAAGCATTTATCTCAATAGTGCTCACATGTTATCAAGTATTCAATAATAAAAATTTTCAAATATTTCTATCACAAATATAATGTTTAGCAGTAATCAAAATTTATATGTGTAAATTTGAATCTTATCAATTTAAACAATCAAACCTGAAACCTAGAGTCTTGTCCTCAAGAATGAGTATGTTGTTTTTCTTCTAAGTCTCCTTCACTCAATATGACAAGTATTTTCTTCAACCTATCCTTTGTACTAAGATAATATGCTTTCTTGATAGAAAATTGGGTTAGAGAATTAATTCTATAATCTCAACTTTAATCAATCTAATACTTTGAATTTAATTTTGACCAATGATTAGTATGATAGTCATAATTTCAATAGATCAAAAATACAACTTAGATGTTCATAATATCACAATAATTCCATAAAAAATATAGGCATATCAAATTAATCCAACCTGGGGTGTATTGTTCCTCTAAATGTGTTGGATTTGAGATCCTTCTGGATCTACGATTTTTGTTTAGACAAAAGATCCTTTCTCTTGCAAATACCCTTTAAAATAATGATACAATTTAAACATATGTAAGTACATACCTATGACATCATTGAAAGGTAGTGGCACCATCCGAAATTGATGGAAAGCAATAAAGAACCTTTAAAATTTCAAAGGTGTTGCAATTTTTAATCTAAAGGTAGCTAGAGATTTTCTAGGGTAAGTCTCACTAGGACAATAAAAATCAGTCGCAATGCTTCATAAAAGCTTTCAATACAATTGGTACTGCAAATGTTGTTGGAACTACAACTGGTTTTGCAACTAGTATGAAGGAAATGACACGAAGGAAATTCCACTGCAATTGCAACCGATACTACAACTACAAATGCAACTGGCACTTCAATTGCAACTGCAACTGCAACTTAGGG
Source organism: Picea abies (assembly GCA_900067695.1). Taxonomy (NCBI): domain Eukaryota; kingdom Viridiplantae; phylum Streptophyta; class Pinopsida; order Pinales; family Pinaceae; genus Picea; species Picea abies. The sequence goes on from CBVK0100020794.1 coordinate 9,254, forward strand.
TTTTATGAGGAAACCCTAATTTTTCAAACTTCAAATTTTGGAATTATGATCCATGGACTAGATGTGCCCTCCTAGGTCGAGCTCCTATACGTGGTTACTTCCCCCAACATCCTCCTTAAACAAGGAAAACGTCACACTTAGGTTTTATGCAGAAACCTTAATTCTGCAACAGCTGCAATACTGAAAAATTGGATTTTGGAGAGGGTGCATTGAGGCTAGTCACTTCTTATAAACTGTGAGTTGGTCTCTTTCAGGATTTCTCTGATACTATGTTGAATTTTTACTTATACAGCTAGCAATTACAGTTCTTATTTATTATTATAATGATTTATCACATTAGCTACATAAATAAGATCATTGAAAGAGTGGAAATCACAGAAACAATAGAGACACATAGATTGTCCTAGGAAACCCTCATGGAAAAGGAAACCTAGAAAAAATTCCTCAATATAGATAGAACAAATACCGAACAGAATATCCTGCTCTACTCCTTCACTAGGAAGAGTAGTGCACCACTTGACCAAGAAATACCAAGAGATAGACTAGAAACCCTCCTTGACGTCACCCCCAGTTGCAACAGCTTCTCCTCCATGACTTGCATAATGTAGAGCTAGGTGTGTATGTGTCGAAATAAGGAACTGGCCTCTCTTATAAATAGTGGTATGGCCATCCTATAATTAGCTCTGGGCCTAACTTTCACTTTACCCTCTTAATTTACAATTAATTATCAAGGCAAAATAGGGCCGACTTTTACTAAGGCACAATAGGGCATAATTAAATATAATATAATTGTTTTATTCAACTCTCTCTCAGGTATAGTATTCTTCAAAGTTACAATATTTCAACAAGCCACTCAGCCAGTTCTACGTCAACAATGATGTTAGAAAGCCACGTCACTATGGGATTATAGCCTCCAGGGATGTTCAGCTTCTCCTACTAGAAAAAATGGTTGAAGTGCTAAAGGGAAAAGTCACGAACTAATGTTGGTCATTGATATAAGATCCTTCAGGTTCTCTCATGATCGTTAGATCAAGCGTAGTGGAAGGATAGAGTAAGAATGAGATGTTAACCGACAACAAGCGGTCAACATCATGTTATGACTTATTCGGTAGGTAAACCTATGGAGGAATTGAACTACTTCAAGTTTCAAGTAACCCAAAGTGTCGAAGCCCTGAAGTGATATCTAATCATCCATGGAGGAGGAATATCCAGAGTAGAGGTCCAAAATTTCACAATGGGAAGGCCACTAACAAGTTACCTTGTTTGAAACGTACCAACAATTAATCTCAAATCTTGATTAAGTCATGATTTTCGATTTTCTTATAGCCTCCAGATAAGAAAGAATCATCCATTCAACAAGAGATTAACTCCACACTGTCAGGTCAAGAGAAAGAGATCAATGGATAATATCTCATCACAGTGCAAATTATGCAAGGATTAGACTAGACTGTCAATCTGAGAAATTCAAGAGTAATTTTATCCATTGGATTAACCAACATGATATGTAACCACTCTTGAAGGTAACACTCTGGAAGATATCTCTTCTACGATAACAAGAGTTTGGTAAAAGAGAAAAAGTTATGAAGGGTCAAAGCCCAAAGGACAAGGTTATGCAATTGATCATGTGAGTGGTCAAGGTAACAAAGGCGCAACACTAGCACTAAGGATAGTACTTATAAGGTAAGCCCGTGGTTTGAGCCTACGTCACAAAGAAAATAATGGTTTGAAGGAAGTGTCTGACTGCAAATATTCAAATCCAGAACAAGAAAATAATCAGTGAAGGATTAAAATGTTGAACAATTTGCAAGGGATTTGAAGTCTTTAAACTAATAATAATAATAATAATAAAAGTTATTATATTTAATTTAAATGAAGAGGTTCATTGGTTCAAACAAAGACACACAATGCTTCAAATCTCACACCAGTTGGGAGACTATATAAGCAAGAAAGAACAACGAAGAAGAAGATGTATCTGCAGTCCATATCAAAATATCAAAAGAAGAAGTAGATTCCAAGAAGGAAAATTGAAGATACTTATGCAATGAGGGTGGAAGGGAGGAGAAAGGAAGGATTCATATCCTTTTCTAAGTAAAGTGTGAAAATAAAGGAGTTGGTGCTTCCTAGATTTGGTTCCCTAAAACAAGGGAGTTGGTGCTTCCTAGGGTTGGTGCCCGAAAAACAAGAGAGTTGGTGCTTCCTATGGTTGGTTCCCTGAAGAAGGGGATTTTTCTCTCTAAGAGTTGGTTCTCTAAAGAGGATTGGTATCCTTCACAATCACAAATTATTCTTTATAAATTTTGTAATTATTGTTAAGTATACTTATATAATTGATTCTTAAATACAAGTCCATTGTTGATCCACTGTGATGATAAATAGAATGAAAACAAAATTAATAACTAATTGTTTAAAAATTTAATATTTTTTCACCCCCCCTCCCTTATCAATATTTCCAACAATTGGTATCAGAGCGAGGTTCCTTCAGCACAGTCTAATAACTAGAAGGTAGATCCTTAAAGTAATGGATCAGCAAGAGGGAATGTCTTCCAACAAAGCACCATTGTTTAAAGGAGATGATTATTCTCTCTGGAATATAAGAATGAAAATCTACATTATCGATCTTGGTTTTGATGTTTGGCAATTTGTAGAAAATGGGTACACTGCACCAGCTACTCCACCCACAAACACTGCAGGAAAGAAGATTTGTAATGACAACTCAAGAGTAGTCAATGCAATTCTAGGATGGTTAAAAAATACTATATTTGTGAAGGTAATGAATTGTAAGTCATCTAATGAGATCTGGTACAAACTGGAGGTTACCTATGAAAGAGACAACAAAGTTAAGGAAGCCAAACTACAAACCTACAGAGTTTAGTTTGGAAATTTGAAGATGAAAGAAGAAGAGAAAATTGTTGAATATCTTCATAGAGTAGATGTGTTAGGGACCTAGCCTACCTAACCCCTCAAGTGGGTAGAATAATATATATCCATGTAATAAAGGTCAATATTAATAAGGCCTAGCAATAAGGAGGAACAAGTCAAAGGTAAGAAGACCTAATAGAAGCTTCTGCTTCTAGAAGGATCTTCCTTTAGATTGTTCTTTTGGATAGATAGATTTAGTATAAATAGGAATAGAAGGGTATGAGAAGTTTTGTCATGGATATTATTATAATAGATCTCTACTCTGTTGGAGGTTTCTCCCTCAAAGAGGCAAGTAAACATTGATCTCAGTAATCAAAGTGCTCTTTCTGGTGTTATTTTGTTATTATTCTGGTATTATTGTGGTATTGTTTTGGTTATATCATTGTTTCTCTGCCATTTCCAGCTAATTATTTGTGTTTTTCATACTATTTTATATCTAGAATACTACAAGTGGTATCAAATCACCTTCCTTGACAGAAAATTGTGGGTTAATTTTTTTTTAGGGTAGAGACGTATTCCAGCGTCTTAAAGCTACAGAGATATGTCGTTACGTGCATACAACCACGATCATGGATTCATACATTCAAGAAATACAAGTGGTACTTAAGCGCACAGATGTTCACCACCCTTGTAACCCATGTTGGTACCCCTTCGAGTGGTAGCACATCAGGCAACACCTGTATACAAATTGCCCTATATCTTCTGAAGCCCTCCATAGATAAACCGATTGGTCGCCTGACTGCTATAGTGCCACTGAGAACAACACTCAAGAAGATACTCTCTAATATCTGGGTAGTCGGGTAGTACGCCTAAGGGAACGATCTAGCCTCCTTAGTTGGTGCCCTGAGATATTGGGATGAGTACCACTATTGGACCCCACACATATATCAAAGAGCTATAGCATAGGAAAATACTTGTCTATATAACCCTTGAATACCCTAACCATTGGGATGAAAAAACAACAGAACAGACAAGATTTATTGTCATTCAACTGTGTCTTCCACATTTGGGTTGCAAAATTACTACCCATTTCTTCTTGTTAAGCATTTTTGCATTTCATCACTACATAATTCTTCATGCCAAAGTATAACTTGGAACACTTATTTGGAACCTATTCCATTGGATTCCATTTTTCTCCCTTATCGCAATCATTCCATTCATTTTTAATCCTTTTTGTTTGAGTGGACCCTACCCCTTCCCAGTTTCCTTATTTTTCCATCTATTCCATTATATTACTCTTCTTGCACTGATCGTCGTTGTAGCTATCACTTATAAGTCCCTTCTTTTGGTCCCACCCACCCATTTTTCCTTACCCACACTTCTCCTTTCCAAATGGACACCACTCGCAACCAAGAACTCCAAGCTTCCATCAATAAAGCCCATGCCTCCATCGAATAGATGACATCTGAGATTGGCTCTACCAATTCCCACATTGAAAAAGTAGAGTGCAGATTTGACACCATGGAAGCCAACTTCACAACCCAATTTAATGCCCTCCATTCTGTTGTCAATCAATTGTTGAACCACCCTATGGGTCCTTTCTCATCATACCAAACCGATGTTTTTGATTCCTCTCAGTCTCTGCATTTTCAATCCAACTCCTTTCATCATGAACCTCGTCTTCCCCATGTAGAGGTCAATAAATTTGATGGCTCTGTTCCTATAGGTTGGGTCACTCAAATGGAGCATTATTTTTCTCTACATGGTATTACTTATGAGTTGGCCCAACTTCACTATGATGTCCTCTATGTAGATCTTGAACACTGGCAATGGTGGTAATCGCATAAAAATTCATGTCAGGGGTATATTTCTCGGACCCACTTTGTTGCAGAGCTCTATGCCCACTTTGATACTAATACCCACTATCTTAGTTGTTTGACCAAGTTGAAACATTCAGGCACAGTGGAAGACTTTATCAATACTTTTGAGCATTTGGCCTTTTGAACAGAGGGCATGTCAAATGTGTTCTTTTGTGAATTCTGTATCAATGGCCTCAAGGATGAAATCTAATCCCAAGTTATCATGAACCACCCTCAAACTTTTTTGGAAGCTAATAAATGTGATAAAGAGGCCCAAAACATCATTTTTTCCCAAAACAAAATACCCTCTTTTGTTCCTCTCCCTTGACCCACTAATCCTAACTCCCCTGTCACTCCCCTCAAGGTACAAAAACTAACTCAGGCTGAAATGGTTGAATGAAAACCAAAGGGTCTTTTCTATAATTGTGATGAAAAATATTTTCTGGGGCACAAGTGTAAAGAACAAAAACTTTTTAGGGTTATTTCTGAAGATGTTCCTAAAGATGATGTGACAGTTCCCCTTGTTGAAGAGCCCACCCTTCTCAATGCTACCCAGGAGCCTACTGACCCACCTAAAGTTGAACCAATTATTTCTTTGCATGCCCTCACTAGCTTTTCTACCCCTCAAACCCTCAAGATCATTGTCTATATTAAGCACAGGAAGGTCATCATCCTTGTTGACAGTGGTAGCACCCACAATTATATTCATTGTTGTATTGCCAAATAAACCAATTGTTATATTCATGTTGTCAATAATTTTTAAATCATGATAGCCAATGGTGGATCCATGAAATGTGGTGGATATTGTGAAAAATTTCATCTTCAAATTGGACATTACCACCTGAAATATCATATGTTTTCCATTGACATTGGCAGTTGTGACATTGTGCTTGAATGGCTACACACTTTGGGTCCCATTCTTCTGGATTTTAAGGAATTAACCATGCAATTCCAAAAGGAGGGACAAAGGTATCTATTCCAAGGTCTCACAGTTGGTTCTCCTAAGATCATTAGTACCCATCGCATGGAAAATCTCCTCAATAAAGGCCACTCTGGTATTATTTCTCAACTCCATTCTATTCAAGTCATTGAGACACCCTATGTGCATCCTGACCTCCAAGCTATCATTTCCACACATCAAGTTGATTTTTCCACCCCTTAGGGACTTCCTCCTTCTCATTTTGTTCATGATCATTCCATTCCCCTTATTCCTGGAAGTCTTCCTCCCAATGTTCGCCCTTATCGTCATCCTTTTCCCAAAATAATGAAATTGAGAAAATAGTGCAAGAATTGCTTTAAGCGGGTGTTATCTGCCCCAATACCATCCCTTATTCTTCCCCTGTGGTCGTGGTACTTAATAAATAAATTACTTAGCACATGTTTCGTGAATTTCATGCCCTCAATAAACTCACCATCAAGGAAACATTTCCCATTCCTGTCATTAATGATCTCTTGGATGAGTTGAGTGGTGCTCAACACTTCACTAAACTTGATTTGTGTTCTAGATACCACCAGATATGTATGCAAGAAGCTGACATACCCAATATTTCCTTTCGAGCTCGTGAGGGTCACTATGATTTTCCGGTCATGCCCTTTGGCCTATGTAATTCCCCCTCCACCTTCCAAACCTTCATGAATAATGTCTTTCATCCTTTTCTCCATCATTTTTTCTTAGTTTTCTTTGATGATATTCTTATCTATAGTAAAACTTGGCAATCCTATCTTTTCCATGTGGATCAAATTCTCCATCTACTCTCTCAGCACCAGCTTTTCCTCAAATGCTCTAAATGTGCCTTTGGCACCTCAGAAGTAGAGTACTTGGGCCATATTGTGGGAAACATTGGTGTCTGGGTGGATCCTAAAAATATTGAAGCAATGTAGGATTGGCCTCACCCCAAGACTATCAAAAGATTGCATGGTTTTTTGGGTTTAACAGAATATTATCGCAAGTTTGTTCAAAATTATGGGATGATTGTGGCCCCTCTCATTCCTCTCCTTAAAAAGAATTCTTTCTCTTGGACTCTCACAGGGGATCAGGATTTTCAAGATTTGAAGGTGGCTATGTGTACTACTCCAGTCTTGTCCCTTCATGATTTCACAAAGACATTTGTCCTGGAATGTGATTCCTCGAGTAGAGGAATTGGAGCCGTCCTTATGCAAGAAGGCAAACATTTGGCCTTTACCAACAAAAAATTATCAGAACATCATTTGGGCCAATCAATCTAAGAAAATGAAATGGTGGATATTATACATGCAATAGATCTCTAGTGCCCTTATCTCTTGGGGAAACACTTCCAAATTAAGACAAATCATCAAATCCTCAAGTATTTTTTGCAACAACGACCTTCCTCCCCAGCACAACAAAAATGGGTAACTAAGTTCTTTGGTTATGATTATGAGATCATTTATAATAAATGAGAATAAAATGTGGTTGTTGATGCTCTTTCTCGACAATATGAAGATGAAGGGCCCCTTTTCTCCCTCTTCTTCATTGTACCAGATTATCTCCAGGCTATGTGCTAAGAATTGATACATTATCCTAAAATATCGCATCTGATCCAACAATTTCAAGCCAACTCTCCAGTTTCCCCAGGGTACTCTTGGCACAATGATGAGCTTCTCTACAAAGGTTGTTTTTATTTAAGTAAATAGTCACAACTTAAATCCAGGGTTCTTTCTGAGCTTCATGATACTCCCATAGTTGGGCATTCAAGGTTTACCAAAACCTATGACTGGGTGAAACGTTCTTTTTTCTAGGATGGTATGAAAAAAGACATTTGCACTTTTGTAGTAGAATGTGATGTTTTTCATCGCAATAAAGGAGAAACCATCAAACCTTCTGGCACACTCCAACTGCTTTCGATCCCACCTTCTATTTGGAAGGACATCTCTATGGATTATATTGTGGGATTACCTAAATCAGGCAGTAAGTCAGTCATCATGGTGGTCATGGATTGTCTTTCCAAGTATTATCATTTATGTGCTCTGCAAGGCCCATTTACCGCATCCATTGTGGCTCAACTTTTCATGGATAATATCTTTAAGCTTCATGGCATGCCTCATTCTATTGTTTTTTATCAAGATCCCACTTTCACAAGCAATTTTTGGCAAGAACTGTTCAAACTATAGGGCACCCAATTACATCTCATCACCACCTATCATCCCTAGACTGATGGTCAAACTGAAGTTGTTAACAAGTGTTTGGAGACTTATTTGAGGTGTTTTTCCTCTAAAAGGTAAAATCAATGGGCTCAATGGTTACCATTAGTTTAATGGTGGTACAACACTTCTTACCATACAATTATTTGCATGACTCCTTTTGAAGCAGTGTATGGCCAAAAGCCATCTTTCGTTCTCTCCTACATGTCAGGTGTATCAAAGGTCCAAGAGGCTGACCAAACACTTACAGTTCGCGAGGATATTCTTTGTACCCTCAAATAGAATTTGGTCATGGCTCATAATCGCATGAAGCAACAAGCTAATCAAGGTCGCTCAGAACTTCAATTTGTTGAAGGAGACCAGGTATTTCTTCAACTACAACCTCATAAGAAAACTTCACTCAAGGCCGAACAGTGTCAAAAATTGGCACCCAAATTTTATGGTCCTTATACATATCTCAAGTGCGTTGGACAGGTGGCCTATCAATTAGATTTTCCCAGTCATTCTAAGCTTCATCATATTTTTCATGTCTCCTACTTAAAGAAGGTGATTGGAACTAAGTGCCAAAATCAAACCAACCTTCCCGAGTTGGATGAAAAAGGATCCATATGGTTTCACCCACAATCATTTTTGGACCAGGGAGAGTGTCGTCTTTGGTGTTGTACCATCAAGGAAGTGTTAGTCCAGTGGAAAGATACAACTCCAGCAGATGCCACCTGAGATCTCGCTAACATTCTGCAGCAATTTCCTCATCTCAAGCCTTGAGGACAAGGATGATTTTAAGGGGGAGTGAATGTTAGGGAGCTAACCTACCTAACCCCTCAAGTGGGTAGAATAATATGTATCCATGTAATAAAGGTCAATATTAAAAAGGCCTGGCAATAAGAAGGAATAAGTCAAAGGAAAGAAGACCTAATAGAAGCTTCTGATTCTAGAAGGATCTTCCTCTAGATTGTTCTTTTGGATAGATAGATTTAGTATAAATAGGAATAGAAGGGTATGAGAAGTTTTTTCTTGGATATTATTGTAATAGAGCTCTACTTTGTTGGAGGTTTCCCCCTCGAAGAGGCAAGCGAACATTTCTCTCAGTAATCAAAGTGCTCTTTCTAGTGTTATTATGGTATTATTCTGGTATTATTGTGGTATTGTTATGGTTATATCATTCTTTATATACCATTTCTAGATAATTATTTATATTATGCATACTATTTTATATCTGGAATACTACAAGATGAGGTAGTTAACTCAATCAAAGCAACATGAGAAGAACTTAATGGCAAACCCATTGTACAAAATATTTTTAGATCATTACCTATGAGGTATGATGCCAAGATTTCTATAATTGAAGACAATCCAGACCTTGAAAAAATCACAGTAGATGATCTCTATGGAATTATTACAGCGTATGAGATGAGGATGGGACAATAAAAATCATCAAAAGGAGAAACAACCTTTAAGGATTCTAAAGAAAAGGAGAATCAAGAACATATGTCTAATGAATATTAGTCAAAATTAATATCAGATGTAGAAGAGGCCAACTTTATAAGGAAACTCCATAAAGGATCCAGAAAATATAAAGGAAAGTTACCCTTCAAATATTTCAACTCTGGCAGAATCAGACACTTTGCTAACAAATATTTCTATCATAAGCAAGAGGAAAGTGATCATGAAAGAACTTTTAAAGATCAAAAGAAGAGAAAAACCAAAGATAAAAGGAATTTCTACAACAAGAAGAAAACTTTATTTACCCATGAAGACAGTAGCTCATCTGAAGAAAGTGAAGAAAAGGAGCCAAATCTTCTATTCATGGGAATGAAAACTCAAGATGATAATCATTTGGAATATGAAGAAGAAATGAACGTTGAGGAAGAATTTATCCGTGCAATTGAAGAACTAAGAAAATCTAAAAAGAAAAACAAGTTACCAAGGGAACAACTTCTAAAGTTTGAAGAAGTTATAAAATCAAGAGAAAATGAGGTTTCCAAAGCCATTAATGATTCAAAACAATTGATTATTGAGTTAAAACCCCACCTCCAAGAAACCAAAAGAAAAGAAGAAATCTGAATAAGGAACTTAATGAAAAACAACAAACATGTAAGATATTGGAAGATGAAATAATTCAACTAAAAGGGAACTAGAAAAAGAAGACATTCAATCTAAGTTTGAAAACATCTCAAAAATCCTAAACAAAATTCTTAGTAGTAAAAAATCATCAAATGATAAGACATGACTAGGATATGATCCCTCTATAGAACAAAAGAATGACAAACAACCAATCAACTATGTAGATTCTCTTAAGAACTCCATAAGAAGAGAAGAAAATAAGGCAAGGACAATATCATTGAAGATTGTCTCAAATAAACAGAAATATGCACTCCCTACTAAAGAAAATAATGATAAAAAGAATAGAATCATCAGAAGGAATCCCTCTAATAGAAATCAATATATTTTCCTTGGATACTGTTATTCTTACAATAATTTTGGACAAAAAGAAGTACATTGTAAATCTTATAGAAAGTACAATCCAAGAAATGTTCAAAGATATGAAAACAATAAGAATAATGCATAAAGAAGAAATCATAACTCATTCTCTCCCTTGCAAGACTTCAATATTCAGTGCCAAAAATTCTACAAGTATGGTCATAAGGCCAGTGAATGTAGATTGTCAAAGTATTCCATGAAGGCAAGTATCTCCAACATTAAGGAAAATTATAAGAAGATATGGAGAACAAAAGCTAAAGTACAAAGGAAGAAAAATGATGAATATATTGCACCTAAAATAGATAAAATTGACAATAAGAGAATGATGGGTGAAGCATCTAATAAGGTATACAAAAATTAGAGTTATGCATATGAAGTGGATCAAGCTCAAGAAAAGAAAACTCCTAAAGAAAAATGTGACACAATTGCAGAAGTTGATAATGTCTTGCAAATAAATTATTCATTACCCAACAAATGGAAAATGCAAAAAGAAAATTCTCGAGAAAAGAATAAAGAAGCTTATGTTGCACAAGATAGTAATGATGATGATGAAATTTCAATAGGAGATCAATCAGAAGAATTAAGCGATGATGATCTTGGAAATTTTAAAACACTATTTTGATGATATACTAAAACTCCTCCTCAACAATATATATATATATATATATATATATATATATATATATATATATAAAGAAAAGGAGGAGAAATTAGGGAAGACTTAAGATTGTTCGTGTTGATACCCCTATGAGTATTGAAGCACATAAGAATGAATAGTCTCTTGGCTTACAAATGAATAGATAACTATCATCATTTAAAGCAATATGGTTTGATGGTATAACTCTATTTTATAGGATCTGACATGAGTTGGTGCAGGTCTTCATCTGCCAAGGAACAATTTTGGTTATGTATTCTCTCAGTGAAGTTATGTGAATGGTTTCTGAGGAAAATATGTCATGGTACATGGCTGGTACATATGTGAGCTCCATTGATATATATTATGATAGAGGCATATCATGCGTGATATGACACTTGTTTAAAGCACATTGTTGGTACATTGATAGAGGCACTTGTTGATGATCTTGATATATTTTTGGTTTAGTTTTCGCACATACTCTTGACATATATTTTTCTTCATGGTTGATGCATGATATAGTATATATGATTGGAATACACTTGATGTATGGTGTGGCATATGTTTAGATGGTATATGCATGGACAGGTCCAATGATCATTATAGAAAGAGAAGATCATTCTTGAGCAGTTGAACTATGTTTCAGTAGAGCAGTAGTATATTGAAGCGGAAGCAGATTGCAGTGGTAGCATATTGTTCATATTGCATAAAAGATAGAGGGAGACATACCCACAGGGGGAGTTATTCTTATTCCCATGATTGGTTGCAGCAACATGATTCCAGGCGAAGAGATGATTGGCATCCATGCCAGCATCATTGCCTCAGAGGGATATCCCTTGTCCAAAGGGGGAGAGATTCATAGACAAGGGGAGAAAAACCTCAAGGGGAGTGTCACCCTAAAGGGAGAAAGGAAACATCCCTTTTTTTCATTGGTATCAAAGGGAAAGAAAAACTAGTAAAACAAATTCAATTCCAAAAATTAAATATGATATCATTGATAGGGGAGCAAAGGTACAAACTCATTTATTTTACAGATATGTTTCCCTCAATGCCAAAAGGGGATATTGTTGGAATTATTGGTTGCATGTTGTCATTGATGGAAACATGAGTCAAACATGTACAATAATCAGACAGAAAGGAAGATCACCTTGGGGCAGAGGAACATCACCTTAGGGAAGAAGCAATTTGTGATCATTGTTGATCACGATAGGATCAACAAATGATCCTATGTTCCTAAATCTTGAGATAGATAGCGAAGAGATTCTACAAAGAATGCACACACAAAATCAGAGCATGGAAAGGATGAAGGAAATCTCATAAGGAAGAGTGCATTACATAATCTCTATATGGATTAAAATCCCCACAGTAAACTCCAAAAGAATCAAGGAAGAATCTTTTCCATTGATGTAGTTCTCAGGAAAATCCTAGACTGTCAGATTGTGCAGAATCCAGAGCCTACACAGAAGAATATATTGTGAAGGATCGAGTTACATGAGTCATTGATTCTCAATTCAGGACAATCCAAGATCATTAGATCGAGGTGAAGTCAGAGGTTGGGAAGGATTAAATCTCAACCATCATATCTGAAGCAGTAGAAATATGGACCATTGGATCAAGTAGCAAACAAAATAATTTTTCCACTTTGGAAAACATTGGAGAGAAGGAAGGATCATGAAGTCACGAAATCTTGTCAGTCGTTACATCAAGGAGGGACTTCGGGTGAATTCTCAACCATCCGATCGAGTTTAGTGGAAGGATAGGGTATGCCACAATATCCTGGAGTCTCGAAGTAACCGAACTCATGTAGACCATCAATCTAGGATCCCTACGAGTGAGCTCTCGATCATTAGATCAAATTGTCAACTTTGGTGTTGACCACTCCGACGAAAAGAATTTTGAATCATGTAGGAATAACCAAAGGCCAAATACCCGAAGTAACAAACTCACGTCGATCATCGGATCAGAGGACGAGCTGGAAAATCCCGTTGATCGTTGATCGAAATAAAGTAGAAGGATAAGATAAGTGGGGTCGAAGGAACGAAATCCCGGAGTAAACATAGGTCTTCGGATCAAGACAAGGAAATATCAAATGGTGGAAACAATTATTAGTCACTTTGGCGATAAATGAATGTACAAAGGATTAATAATATCTTGGAGTCCCAAAATCACCAAAATCTCGCTAAACGTTTGATCAATAATGAACTTCAGATAACGAAGATTCCCCTAGACTGTTTGATCATGTGAGGGAAGGAATAATCAGCCTATCATTGACCACTCCATGATTACAAAGAGTCCCAAACAATTAAAACTCTTGAATCCATGAAGTACCAAAGCCACGAAGTGAAAATCCATGATCGAAGAGGGAGACATGTGGGAAAAGACAAAGATGACCCCTGGCCCAATCGGTTGGTGAAAAGTGTCAAGGTCTAGTTGGCACATTAGTTATATGAAAGTCACAAATAAAGGTGACATGTGTCAACCACTTAGCCAGTTCCATGTCAACAGTGACCTCTATAAGCCATGTCACTCTGGGATTACAACCTCCGGGGATGTTTAGCTTCTCCTACTAGCAAAAACACTTGAATCACCGAAGGGAGAAGTCGCGAACTAATGCTAGTCGTTGATCTAAGATCCTCCAAGTTCTCTCATGATCCTTAGATCAAGCATAGTGAAAGGATAGACTAAGCATGAGATGCTAACCAACAACAAGTGATCATTGTCATGTTATGACTTATTCGATAGGTAAACCTTCAGATGAATTGAACTACTTCAGGTTTCTAGTAATCCGGAGTGCCAGAGTACTGAAGCCTCGAAGCAATATCTGACCATTCGTTGAGGAGGAAGATCCATGGTCGAGGTCCAAAAGTGAACAATGGGAAGGCCACTAACAAGTTACCTTGTTCGAAACACGCTAACCTTTCATCTCAAGTCCTGATTAAGTCATGATCGTCGATTTTCTTTTAGCCTCCATATAAACAAGAATCGCCCATTCAAAAAAAGATTAACTCCACACCATCAGATCGATAGTGTTAGCAACATTACTTGTCTTCGGCATAAGGATATCCGGGTCTGCAGGTCACACGAGAAGTGCCCGAGCACAGCACATAGAAGAAATCCATTTCGGGCCTAGATCAAGTGAGTGAGCGCTACGATTTCAATGATCAGGATGTATTCAAAGAATCAGATCAGCGGCAGGCAGGAAATCGCGATTAGCAGAGCTACGCTAATGTTAGCACAATGGATAGCGCCCATAGCATGTTCAAAAATGGATGACAGTCATTCATCTCAAAGGACATGTGGCACAATATCTAGCCACGTCGGCATTTCGACATTCGGGAGTTTGTATGGTGAATATTTTATGTCTTTGAACATCGCGAAACCCTGAACCCCGACAGTGTCGAAAGCATCGAAACTAGGACCCGTGACATCACGAAGCATTTTCAGCCGTCCATCTCATAAGGACGTGTGGCACCAAGTTGAGCCATCTCAGTGTTTCTCTCATCGCAACTCCAAGACACAAAGAGCAGCTCCATTATATTCCGATGTGCGAGGTGGCAGGGAGTCCCGGACCAGGGCCCATGGTATCATCAGGAGAGCTAAGAGTCGTCAGATCTAGAGGGATCCATGGTGCCAGATCAAGCCGTCTCGGCATACCGCTTATCACGATTTCGATTAGCAAGGATCAGCCCCTTCACATTCATGAACTTTGAAAGTGCCTTAAGAATAGGCACGTGGTCACAGTCTGTGGTCATTTGTAGGAAGAAGGAGTTGTGTAAAGAAGGCCAAGGCACCGAGTTCATATTATAGGGGGATCATCCCGATCTCCAGATGCCATCTGATCCAATCTTCATACTATTTCTTGCCTGGAGTAAATGACGGCAAGAGCGGGTGGTTGAAACCTCCTTTCATTCATTAAGTAAGGGGAATGGAGGGTCTGGCGAGATGCCTGCTCGCAGAGGTCCTGTGCCTCGATTTTCTCAAAGAAGCCATGCTGAAGTCCTCAACTCGACAAAGAAGCCTGTGCACGCTAGTCGAGCACTTAATATCTCATCTACCCTCCTTACAGGAGCCATGCATAGTTAAGATGGTGCTTAAAGAAAGATATCAGTATGGGTTTGACTGAAGGGACACCAAGCTTTGGGTGATTGGGCAGGCCTCTGTGAGGTGAATTTTCCTGAGTATATAGACTCAGTCTTGGTATTTTGTAACCATCGATGGTTGAGAAAAGCTCCCGATTGTAAGGTTTTTATGAAGCATTGGTCGCTCTGGTTAATGTAGCAAGCATTTTAGATTTCTTACTTTATGGATGTCAGTTTCCCTTCCATTTCTTTGTTTACTATGTTAGAACAACTCGAAATTGGAGGATCCATTCGAGCTATGGCTGTTATAGGATGATGTAGGTTGGATCACTGTAATAGTCACATTGTTTCTAATCAGTTCTTGTGATGTTCCCAACGTTGAAATGACTCGGAATTGAAGGATTCAGTCGATTCACCCCCTCATCTCTTTGAAACTCTAGACCAAGAGGATCTTGGCTTCTGAGTTTTTCTTCCTCAAGCTTCCAAAGGCCTGCTACTCGAGGTAGTCTTGCTCACCCTTCTTACAATTCTTCCATCTACCACCCTTTAATCAACTTACTGACAGAAGTTGGATCAAGACCTCCCTTACTTTCTACATACTAGACCCAGTTTTCTGAGTTAAAGCTATATTATCTTGAGTCTTCACCCATCCGATCACCCCATTAAATAAACCGTGACATAAAAAACTGATGGGCGTTGGGCTCTGCTCCTGCAAGAAATCCAGGGGTGACTTCTAACGCTAACATTTCTGGCGCCGTTGCCAGGGAAGAAGTTGAAAATTTTCCCCGGGATTGAATGACATTGAGCCTCTGATCCTGAAGGTGCATCAGGTATAAAAGCCTTTGAAGATTGCTACTGTGCACTTGGCGACTCCATTGTGATGACTCCGCTGTGGTGAAACCATCGAGTTAATTGTGGATTTCAGAGGTAGACACACGTGGTCTCATCCACAGCTGCCTCTAGCTACACCTGAATCTGATCCAGAGGTGGTTCTCAAAAAAGGAAAGGCCCCTGAAGAGGAAGCTTCCATCGTCGAACCAGGTAATTTGCCATCTCCTTTTGTAAGAACTCCATTTTCTCCTCCTAAGATTCTTGACCGGCCTCCTTCAGAGGTTTCCCATTTCCTGAACTTCGGGAGAGTTCCTGCTGATTTTTCCCCTCCTGGTTTGGGATTGGAGGGAGAAACCCTTGTCACTCCCCTCTCCTCCAAAGTTGTACCCTGGCGTAGACCCAGGACTGTAGAATATTTCCCCATGCCTAGTTTTACCACTACTGCGCAAAGAGGAGCACCTGCTGACTTGAGCTTATTAGCCTTCTCCTTAAATCCCCTCTTGTTTCCCACCCCACTTCGGGACTCATTCCCAATATACCCTTCACAAACTCCTTCTCCCCTGAGTTCTCCTCCACCTAATAGTCCTATGGCTGGTGCTAATCCCCCTCTGAATAGAATGGAC
Organism: Picea abies; assembly: GCA_900067695.1. Taxonomy (NCBI): domain Eukaryota; kingdom Viridiplantae; phylum Streptophyta; class Pinopsida; order Pinales; family Pinaceae; genus Picea; species Picea abies. Next base: position 25,779 of record CBVK0100020794.1, read on the forward strand.
GCCATAGTCGCTTCCAGATATGCTCCTTTAGTTCTACCCCATCCTATGAATCCTCTCCCTACTAGAGATTACTTGAAATACATTCCCAAGTTCACCGGAGAAGGGGACGTAACTGGGGAGGAACACCTGGCTACTTTCTACAGTTACGAAGACAACCTCAACATAGAAAATGAAGATGTCTGGATGAGAATCTTCTTCCAGAGCCTAGATGGCGAGGTGAGGAAGTGGTTTAGAGGATTGGCTCCAGGATCTATTGCTAGGATCAAAGCTCTAGATAGTGCTTTCCTAAGGCAGTGGGGAGATAGAAAGGATTTCATGTATTACATGACAGAGTTTGGGTCTTTGAAGAAGATGGATGGAGATTCTGTCTCTAACTTCTCCAAAATATTCAATAAAATATATAATAAAATCCCTGCCGAAATAAAGCCTTCAGAAGCATCGGCCAAAATTTCTTATGCTAGGGCGTTTGGCCCCGATTTCTTCCTATTATTGAGAGAAAGAAGAGCCACCTCCTTGGCTCAAATGCAAGATGCAGCCATAGAAGTGGAATCTAATGTATTAGCAGCTGAAAAACTGAGAAACAAGGCCGATGTAGACAGGAGAAAGGGAAGGTCGTAAGCCTTGACTTCTAACCCATCAGTGCCCCACCCTCAAGTGGATGAACTGACTAGGATGGTGAAATCTCTGTCTGCAGAGATGGAAAGAATGAGGGTGGAAGGGAGGCAAGCATACAAAGGCCCCCAAAACTCTGAAAAGGGAGGAGGTTTTATAATTCCCAAGAATATTGCTTCCTCGGCTATGCAAAGGGAGAAGGGAAGAGACAGAGAAGACCAGAAGATTCAGGCCCCTTTTCAAAATAATTTTGTGGTCGAGGGGGAAGAAGGGGAAACAGACGAGCTTGATCTTGAAATCCACTGCTTCGGAGACACTCCTCCTTTTACTCATCTCACTCAATCAGCATATGAGGAGTCTCTCATGGACAATCAGCGAAATGAACTGAGTAAGGGAGACAAAACTAGTGGCGGCCAAGGCAGGTATGATCTGCAGTCCAAGAAAAAGACTATAGCACCTGACATTCCTGAGCAGTCCACTAGAATAGAGAAGCCTACTAATGAAGTAGTAGACAGTCACAGAGGTAAGAATACCCAACCCCTCTCTCCCATTATCCAGATTCATGCTCCCGAAATAAGAGAAATCCCAAAGCTCTCATCTTCTTTTAATTTCAAGCATGAAATTCAAAAAATCAGAATCCCTGTGCCCCTGACAGAATTGATTAAACATGAAGGGTTCAAGAAACACTTCTCTGAGATTTTATAGCCTGAGGTCTCATGCCTTTCCACAGACTCCATCAATTTACAAGATGAAAAGCCTGCATTTATTCTAGGTCCTATGGTAGAAGATAGGAATGACTCATCCCCTCCCTTCTACACTTCCTTGAACATACATGACAAGGTACTTCACAATTGCTTGATGGATTTGGGGGCTTCTCATAACCTCATGCCCAAAACTTTCATGGAAGAATTTGGACTAGAAGTCACCCGAGCCTATCATTACCTCTATTCCTTTGACTCCAAAAAGGTTCAGTGTCTAGGAGTTATCAAAGACCTGGTCGTGACCTTGTTTCAGCTGCCCATGAAAAGTGTGGTCATGGATATTGTAGTGGTCAATGTCCCCCCCCAAGTTCGATATGTTGTTATCAAGATCTTCGATAAAAATAATAGGGGGGACCTTGTAGATGGACCTCACATATGCTACTATCCCGGTGTTTGGAGGAGAGCATAGAAGACTATACAGGGAAGCCCAACTGACCTATATAATCAGTGATGAGGCCAATCCTACCAACCATCCTATTTTTTCCTTGGATACTAATTTAGGTTCCAGTGTACTTCAACTCACTCATGCTCCCAAACCTCCTCTTGAACTCATAAAGCAGCCCACCATTTCCCCTAAACTTCCTCCCTCCATCACCCCCGTCTAGAGAATGTTCTTTGATGGAGCCTCTTCCAGGGAAGGTGTTGGGGCTAGGGTGGTCTTTGTGTCACCTGCTCAGGAAATCATATCTCTGTCATACAAATTAGAGTTTGAAGCTACCAATAATGTGGCAGAGTATGAAGCTCTTGTCCTAGGGTTAAGAGTCGCAAGGGAAATGGGAATTCAGGAGGTAGCAGTGTTCGGAGATGCAGAGTTGGTGGTCCAATAGATCAGGAACACCTATCAGGATAAGCATCCTCGACTCAGAAGCTACAGAAATGAGGTGTGGGACCTAGTTGACTGTTTCTTCTCAGCATTTAACATTTCTTTCATCCTAAGAGAAGAGAACACGATGGTAGATTCCTTGGCTACATTAGCAAGTAATTTCAAAGTACCCTTGCCGCCTAAATACATATATGATGTAGAAGTGAAATACAGGCCCTCCATACCTGACAACATCAAACATTGGAAGGTATTCGAGGATGATCTCGAGATCAAGAAGTTATTGGAGACTGTCGAAGAATTTTCAGAGATGCACATCGACCAAGACTCTGTCTCTGAAGAAAATCTTGGTGGAAGTAATCTTCTGAATAAGATTGCAGAGCGTAACATTGTGCAGTTTCCCAGTAATCATATTCCAAGGGGACTGGTTCCTTTGGAAAGGATTTTTTATAGAAATGATGTTTCTTTAAAGGGAGAAACCTCAAAGGACGACACTAGTACTATTCAGTGCAACATTGGGACTGAGAGTGAGCCCAAGTTTGTCAAATTGTCAAGAAATCTGACAAAGGAGCAGAGGTCTGAGTACATTGGAATTTTGAGGGAATTTGCTAATGTGTTTGCTTGGACCTACGAAGACCTCAAAACCTATGACACCTCTATCATCGAGCATAAAATCCCATTAAAGGAGGAGGCAAAGCCATTTAGGTAGAAGCTAAGATAGATCAATCCTATGCTACTGCCTATCATGGAGAGGGAAGTGAAGAAGCTACTTCAAGCTCAGATCATTGTACCACTAAGATATTCAGATTGGGTGGCCAACTTGGTGCCAGTAAGGAAAAAGAATGGAGAGATCTGACTCTGTGTAGACTTCAGAAACCTGAACAGGAGCTCACGAAAGGATAACTACCCCTTACCAAAGATGGAACATATACTGCAAAAGGTAACAGGAGCCTCTAGAATGTCCATGATTGATGGTTTCTCTGGCTACAATCAAGTCTCTGTTCTGCCTGAAGACAGGGAAAGGATAGCATTCACCACTCCATGGGGCACATTCATGTATGCCAAGATGTCGTTTGGATTAATGAATGCAGGGGAAACGTTCCAGTGTGCCATGGACATATCTTTCGTCGGGGAAAAGGATAAATTCGTGGTCGTTTATCTGGATGACATCACAGTGTTCTCAAAATCTGATAAAGAACACCGTCGTCATCTCAGGAAGGTTTTCCTGAAATGCAAAAATTTTGGCATCTCATTAAACCCCAAGAAATCTCTATTCACCATGCAGGAGGGAAAGTTACTAGGCCACATAGTATCAGTGGAAGGAGTCAAAATTGACCCTAGCAAAGTTGAGGCGATACAAGACTTATCGATCCCGAGGTCCAAGAAGGAGGTCCAATATTTCCTCAGTAAAATTAATTTTCTAAGAAGGTTTGTGCCTAACTTTGTTGAGGAGGTAAAACTTATAATAGCCATGATGAAGAAAGGAAATGAAGTAAGGTGGACCCCTCAATCACGACATTCCTTTGAGAAAATCAAGAAGGCCCTGACTGAAGCTCCTATTCTTATCACTCCCAACTACTCGAAGGATTTCCTTATTTTTTCCTTTGCCTCACCTGACACAGTGGTTGATGTTCTATTACAGACAAACGACAATGGGCTAGAGCAGCCTATTGCTTATTTCATCCGAGCATTGAGGGATGTTGAAGTTAGGTATGACACTATGGAGAAGCAGGCCTATGCTCTAGTAAAGGCTCTCAAAGCTTTTAGAACCTACATCCTACAGTCAAATATCATCGCCTATGTCCCCTTGGTTGTTGTTAAAGATATTCTTATTCAGCCTGACATAGATGGGAAGAGGAGCAAATGGATAGCCAAAATCCTGGAATTCGACCTGGAAATAAGGCCCACCAAATTGATCAAAGGTCAAGGTTTAGCCAAGTTGTTGGCTGAAGCAAACTACCAAGCTCTGGGGATAATTTTCATAAACGAATGCTCAAGAATTCCATAAAGTCGGTCGTCTGAAATGGACCCTCAAAGAGAGCCCCCATTAGCTCGATGTCCTTGGTATAAGGATGTCATATACTTTCTGCAAGAGTTGTGGCCCCCAGACGGCCTACAAAGGAACAAAGCGAGAGCTTTGAATCTCAAGGTAATCAGATACTACCTGATCGATCAAGTGTTATATTGGAAAGACCCCCTAGGGGTGCTTTTAAAATTCATAAGTCCACAAGAAGCCCAAATGATCGTGGTTGAATTTCATAGCAGCCTGTGTGGAGGTCACCATTTCTGGAAAGCTACAGCCCACAAAATCATCAGGGCTGGATACTACTGGCCTACGGTGTTCGCTGACGTCTGCAAAGGGGTCAGAGCCTACATGAAATGTCAAAAAATTGTAGGAAAGCAATAGCTCAAGTCTTTGTCGTTAAATCCGGTGGTGGTTTCAGAACCTTTCCAACAGTAGGGCCTAGATTTCATTAGGGAAATTCACCCTGCTTCCAGTGGGCAGCACAGATGGATCCTGACTGCTACAAATTTCTTTACCAAGTGGATTGAAGCTATCCCTACCAGGAGCACCTCCCAAAAGGTAATCATCGGATTCCTGGAGGACCTCATCACAAGGTTTGGCTGCCCAAACAAGATTTTCACTAATAATGCAGTCGCTTTTGGGTCTGACCCATTAGCCAAATTCTGCGAGCAGTTCAAAATCAAGTTGATCTACTCCACCCCATATTACCCATAGGGAAACGGTTTAGCGGAATCCTCCAACAAAATCCTGATAAGGATCATCAAAAGGCTGTTGGAAGACAACAAGAAGGCCTGGCATTCCAGATTAAAATTTGCTCTATGGGTCGACTGAGTGACCACGAAGCGATCTATCGACGTCTCTCCTTTCCAATTAGTCTATGGAGCGGAGGTTGTTTTCCCCTCTCAGTTAGCCATTCCTGTAGAAAAATTCCTCCAGGACCATTAGGAGGAGCCTGATTACATGATCAGAAGGATCCATCAGCTAGTAGAGGTCCAGCAAGCTAGGGAGCAGACAGTGGACAGAATTCAGGACCATCAGCAAAAGATCAAGTAGGTTTTCGATAAGAAGGCCAAGAAGGAGAGGTTCCAGATAGGAGACCTGGTGCTGAAATGGGATGCTCCTAAGCAAGATAAGGGAAAACACAGCAAATTTGAAGCCCTGTGGATCGGGCCTTTCAAAATCTCTGAGACTTTCTCAAATAACACTTACAGATTGCGAGGTTTGGAAGGTGAAGAAGTTTTCAGCAGCCCAGTGAATGGGCATTTTCTGAAGAAATGTTTTGTTTGAGTCTCAGATGGCTCCTTTGTTCGTAAATATTGTCCTTTTTGTTTCTTTGTTCATTTTCGCTTTTATTTTTCGGCCTAATAATGACTCCATAGCCCAATGGCAAGACACTGGAACTGAAAAATGAGTCCTTAGAGCATCACAGGGATGACTCTATCCCCCGTGGAGCCTAATGTTAGCAACATTACTTGTCTTCAGCATAAGGATATCTAGGTCTGCAAGTCACACGAGAAGCACCCGAGCGCAACACACTGAAGAAATCCATTTTGGGCCTAGATCAAGCGAGCAAGCACTCTGATTTCAACAATCAAGATGTATTCAAAGAATCGGATCAACGGCGGGCAGGAAATCGTGATTAGTAGAGCTACGCTAATGTTAGTGCAATGGATAGCGCCCATAGCATGTTCAAAAATGGATGACATCCATTCATCTCAAAGGACGTGTGGCGCAAGATCTATCCACGTCAGCGTTTCGACATTCGGGAGTTCGTATGGTGAAGATTTTATGTCTTTAAACATCGTGAAACCCCAAACCCTGACAATGTCGAAAGCGCTGAAACTAGGACCCGCGACATCACGAAGCATTTTCAGCCATCCATCTCAGAAGGATGCGTGGCACCAAGTTGATCCATCTCGGAATTTCTCTCATCACGACTCCAAGACACAAAGAGTAGCTCCATTATATTTCGATGCACGAGGTGTCGGGGAGTCCCGGACCAAGGCCCACGATATCATCAGGAGAGCTAAGAGCCGTCAGATCTAGAGGGATGCGTGGTGCCAGATCAATCCGTCTCGGCATATCACTTATCGCGATTTCGATTAGCAAGGATCAGCCCCTTCACATTCACGAATGCTGAAAGTGCCTTAAGAATAAGCACGTGGTCACAGTCTGTGGTCACTTGGAGGAAGGAGTTGTGTAAAGAAGGCCAAGGTGCCAAGTTCAATTACAGAGGGATCGTCGTGATCTCCAGACACCATTGGATATGATCTTCATACTGTTTCTCACCTGGAGTAAATAACGGCAAGAGCGGGTGGTTGAAACCTCCATTCATTCATTAAGTAAGGGGAATGGAGGGTCTGGCGAGCCACCTGCTCGCAGAGGTCCTGTGCCTCGATTTTCTCAAAGAAGCCATGCTGAAGTCCTCAACTCGACAGAGAATTCTGTGCACGCTAGCCGAGCACTTAATAGCTCAGCTACCCTCCTTACAGGAGCCATGCGTAGTTAAGATGGCACTTAAAGAAAGATATTAGTACGAGTTTGACTGAAGGGACACCAAGCTTTGGGTGACTGGGCATGCCTCTGTGAGGTGAATTTTCCTGAGTATATAGACTTAGTCTTGGTATTTTGTAACCATCGATGGTTGAGCAAAGCTCCCGATTGTAAGGTTTTGATGAAGCACTAGTCGCTCTGGTTAATGTATAAGGCATTTGAGATTTCTTACTTTATGGATGTCAGTTTCCCTTCCATTTCTTTGTTTACTGTGTTAGAACAACTCGGAATTGGAGGATCTAGTCGAGTTGTGGTTGTTATAGGATGATGTAGGTTGGATCACTGTAATAGTCACATTGTTTCTAATCGGTTCTTGTGATGTTCCCAGTGCTGAAACGACTTGGAATTGAAGGATTCAATCGAGTCACCCCCTCATCTCTTTGAAACTCTGGAACAAGAGGATCTTGGCTTCTAATTTTTTTCTTCCTCAAGATTCCGAAGGCCTGCTTCCTGAGGCAGTCTTTCTCACCCTTCTTACAAGTATTTCATCTACCACCCTTTAATCAACTTACTGACAGAAGTTGGATCAAGACCTCCCTTACTTTCTACATACCAGGCCCAGTTTCCCGAGTTAAAGCTATATTATATTGAGTCTTCACCCATCTGATCACCCCATTAAATAAACCATGACATAAAAAACTGATGGGCATTGGGCTCTGCTCCTACAAGCAATCCAGGGGTGACTTCTAATGCTAACAGATAGAAAGAGATCAATGGATAATATCTCATCATAGTGAAAATTACGCAAGGTTTAGACTAGACCGTCGATCTGAGAACTTCAGGAGTAATTCTATTCATTGGATTAGATAGCATGATATGTAACCACTCCTTAAGGTAACACGCTGGAAGATATATATTTGGTGATAACAAGAGTTTGGTAAAAGAGAAAAATTTCTGAAGGGTTGAAGCCCAAACAACAAGGTTATGTTGTTAGTCATGTGAGTGCTCAAGGTAACAAAGGTGCAACACTAGCACTAAGGACAATACTTAGAAGGTAAGCTCGTGGTTTGAGCCTGTTGTCATAAAGAAAAGAATGGTTTGAAGGAAGCACATGTCCGCAGATATTCAAATCCAGAACAAGAAAATAATTAGTGAAGAAATAAATTGTTAAACAATTTGCAAGGGATTTGAAGTCTTTAAACTATTAATATTAATAATATTGATATAAGTTATTATTGTTAATTTAAATGAAGAGGTGAACTGGTTCAAACAAAGAGACACAATGCTTCAAATCTCACACTAGTTGGGAGACTATATAAGCAAGAAAGAACGATGAAGAAGAAGGTGTCTCTGCAGTCTAGACCAAAAGATCAAAAGCAGAAGCAGAGTCCAAGAAGGAAAATTGAAGATATTTATTTAGTGAGGGTGGAAGGGAGGATAAAGGAAGGATTCATATCCTATTCTAAGTAAAATGTGAAAAGAAGGGAGTTGGTGCTTCCTAGGGTTGGTTCCCTAAAACAAGGGAGTTGGTTCTTCCTAGGGTTGGTGCCCTAAATCAAGGGAGTTGGTGCTTCCTAGGGTTGGTGCCCTAAAAACAAGGGAGTTGGTTCTTCCTAGGGTTGGTTCCCTAAAAAAAAGGGAGTTTGTTCTTCCTAGGGTTGTTTCCCTGAAGAAGGGAATTTGTGTCTCCAAGAGTTGGTGCTCTAAAGAGGATTGGTGTCCTTCACAATCACATATTATTCTTTATAAACTTTGTAATTATTGTTAAGTATACTTATATATAATTGATTCTTAAATAAAAGTTCATTGTTGATCTACTGTGATGATAAATAGAATAAAAAACAAAGTAATAAATAATTGTTTAAAAAGGTGATATTGATTCACCCCCCCTCAATATTTCCAACAGTATTAATCTAGGATTTTTATATTCATACTTTTCAAATCTGATTTTGAATTTTTAGAATATGATTTTGCATGATATTCACACTTTCAAAAAAATATCTTCTTTTTAAGTTTTTGAGTTTTCGTTTTAAGAATCTAGTTCTAGATTTTTGTAATTTATTTTTGCATATTTAGAACCTAATTTTGGCAGTTTTGAAACTCAATTTTGCACTTTGAAAAATCCAATTTGTACCCGTCAGCAAAGGAACTTAGCCTGGGTGAGATCGGAAGAGCGAATCACATATTATTCTTTATAAACTTTGTAATTATTGTTAAGTATACTTATATATAATTGATTCTTAAATAAAATTTCATTGTTGATCTACTATGATGATAAATAGAATAAAAAACAAAGTAATAAATAATTGTTTAAAAAGGTGATATTGATTCACCCCCCCTCAATATTTCCAACAGTATTAATCTAGGATTTTTATATTCATACTTTTCAAATCTGATTTTGAATTTTTAGAATATGATTTTGCATGATATTCACACTTTCAAAAAAATATCTTCTTTTTAAATTTTTGAGTTTTCGTTTTAAGAATCTAGTTCTAGATTTTTGTAATTTATTTTTGCATATTTAGAACCTAATTTTTGCAGTTTTGAAACTCAATTTTGCACTTTGAAAAATCCAATTTGTACCCGTCAGCAAAGGAACTTAGCCTGGAATAAGACCAAATTTAATTAGATGGGAATTAAAGAATTGTTTCCTACAATCAAGCATGGTTAAATAAAAGTTTAACAATCAATGGAAAATTCAAGTATCCATACTTATCATGTAAGTGTAGAAACCTTGGTTAGCCCAATGGTTTAGCTCAATAAGTTGTCACCAATGTTTTTTGAAATTTGACTTGTTTTGTGCTAGCATGTGCTCAGTTAGAATCTCCCCAGTGTAAGGTGCACTATTCTACATTGATGAGTTTATTAAGGATACCATCCACAAATATGAAGAAGCACTCATTGGATTTTCCCACACATTTTTTCTTGGAATAAAAGTGTTGAAACCTTGGCAAATCTGACTAATTCTTAAAATTCCAACTATAAACTCTAGTGAAATTTTTGTAAAAATATTCAAATTTCTAAGGATACTTTTCTAATTTATATAATTCTTTGGTTCTTTTTCATGTAAAATAATTTATCCTATAGCAATTTGGGTGAATATTCATTTTGAATTGGCTATTCTTTTTGGAAATAATTGGAGAAATTAGTCAAATGGAAAATTTTGGCCACTAAAGTTTAACATGTTTGATCACATTTCCCAAGGTTAGCCATGTTCAATACAATGAATATGGGAAACCATGAACAATATTGTTTCTTATTATTATTATTATTATTCGATAAGCATGCAACTATTGAATATGAATGGCCCCGGATGGGGTGACACGTCGCCCAGGGGTCACAGGTGGATTCCACTCGGTCCAGGCTTAAATG
>CBVK0100020795.1:0-35859 GCA_900067695.1 Picea abies
GCTCTTCCGATCTCACCTACCTAATTTCAAAGATGAACATGGGAAAGGGGAAGAGGATGAGGCCTGACTGTTGGAAATGAATAAATATTTCAAGCTGCATGATTACCCCTTTGATTCAGATTTTATGAGCTGAATGAAATGACTATAGATTATTAATAGATGCTTTACACAGAATAACAGAGATACAGTAAAACTGGTTTTCTATTCAACAAGGAAATAAGCTGAAACTATAAAATGTAGTGGAAAACAAGCTTGTTGGAATGGTGGCGACTTATCTTTGAGAAGAGATGTGACGACTATGCTCATTCGCAAGAAGATGATTTCAATGAGGCTCATAAGGAATTTTTAAAGTAAACAGGAGTGTCAAAAACACTATACATTGAAAAAACTAACACTATGAGATGAAGCGCCAAAATTCATGTGGGGCCCATTTGGGTAAGTTAGTACATCAAGTACCTGAGGTTGTGACGTTTGCATATGATCTTCGTTTTAGGTGTACGATAGCTCATTAGAAATATCTATCCGAGGAATACAATTGTTGATGAAAATTTCATGATGAAAATTTTCGATTGGTACATACCCAAAAAACGTCGTTTAGGGCCTCAAAACGGCTCCAGAAGTTCAAGACCTGAAAAACTGCTAAAAATAGTAAATTACCAAAATTGCTAGAAAGTTATTTTGAGCCAGATGGAAAAGGTCAGTGGCCACCGATATCCACCTGGATCAATCCTTCCTGCTTAGAAATCAATGGTCTAAATTGCATTGATTTCCCCCATCAGATGAGGAAATTTCTATTGAATTTGGCCTCGAGTGATCCACTTGCCTTGGTGCGAGAGTTGCCCTACTTTGACGACTCAATAAAGTTGCATCCTTTGTTATCAAGTGCCTTTGATCTATGTGTCCACAATATTATCACTGGATGATTGTTTTATGCAATCTAGGTTGAGCTTTGTTGTTGTCAGTTGTTCTGCTATGTCTGAGGTGTCGAATAATGGTGGGAAATAAGGCTAAAGGAGGTACATGTTGAACACTGGGTGTAGGCCAAGGAAAGGAGGAATGTTGAGACCAAAAGAATTATCTTCCACAACCTTGGTGACGTTGTATGGCCCATAACAGAGTGGGAAAAGCTTCCAATGTGGTCCTGTAAGGTGTTTTTTCTGCAAGTGCAATCAAACTTTGTTGCCCACCTAAAACTTATGTGGCACCCAATGTTGATTATGGCACTCCTTATACTTGTGATTGGACTTTTGTAGGATCTCCTAAACCTTTTGAAGGATGTGATGGATACAATCAATGAACTGGGTGTCTTTGTCAACTTTAGTTGGAGCAGAAGATGAGTCAACCGAGGTCACCGCAAGGGGAAGTGCAACATCTATAGGACCCAATGGTTGGAATCCCAACCCCACCTAAAAGGGGTTGTGTTCAGTTGAGCTATGTAGGTATCAGTTGTAGCTATGATGGAAATAGGGAAGACTCTCATCCCATGTGTGAGGGTGCTTGGAATTATACATGTGTAGGATATGCACGATCATTCGATTTATGGCCTCAGTTTGGCCATCTGTCTGGGGGTGGAAGGCCATGGATTTGGTGATCTTGGAGTCCAGCAGTGACAAGAAGTTGGACCAGAATTTGCTGAGAAATAGACCATCCTAATCTGAGACAATGTTTTGTGGGATTCCAAAATGTACCCAGGCTCACTCAAAGAAGATCTTGGCAATGGCTTATGTTGTGATTCCCTTCTTGCAAGAAACCAAAATCGCCATCTTAGAAAAGTGATCAACAACCACAAAAAAATAGTCATTTCCCTGCTTGGTGGATAGGAGGCCTGACATGTAGTCCATTTATATGGATTTCCATGGCCTGCCAGGAGTAGGAAGAGGAGTGTTGTTATAACCCTAATTTGCACCATACATTCTTACCTAGCATCAAGCCATCTCATATTCCTTCTTTTCCAAGCTAGTAGTGAACAACTCTTCTTAAAACCACCCTTTTTAAAGGTACACACACCCTGCTCCACTTCAACCCATGTGTACACTCTTGCTGACCCACTACAGCCCACATGTACACTCTAGCTGGCCGACTATAGCCCGCCTGTACCTACAAAAGAACAAAAAATGGAAAGTTGTCGACATAACATGCAGTTTTGGGTAAGTTAAGTAAAACTTTTGACCATGCATGGATAGTCACTCGACAAAATATCTAGCTCCTTCTAGCCTATAAAAGAAGGGGTAGGGGTCCCATTTGAAAAGAAAAAAAAAGAGTATAGAAACTCTGCCCAAATTTATCCCTCCTTTTCTCCACTTTCCTACAATTGCATTGTGAGGTTGAGTAGTTGGTGCATTGTGAGGAGGAGCCTAGCATCAAGTTTGAGGAGTAGTGCCAGCCACATATTGTAAAGTTTACTCTTGTGAATACTAATACAAAAGGAATGTTTTTCCCATCCTGCCATATCATGTGTTCAAGTTGAATATTTATTTTATGATATTGTCACAACTAACCCAGCTATTAGTATATGAAATGCATGCTTGTAGCCTTTTGTTTGCTCATGTGTGAATGCAGGTCATCTTTGGGAGGAGGCTTGCAATCAAAGAGGGAGTGAAATCAAAGGGATCAACATCAAACGAATCACTTAAGGTAGAGTTATCGAATCTCATTTACACCTTTGTATTGCATGAATGTGGGGTTTTGTGTTAGGAGAATAAGAAAGAGTTGAGGCCTTTGAAATGCTCATTTTTTGCATGAATGATTAGAGCCCTTAAATGCTAAGTCTGTAGGAGGGATTCCCACCCACAATAGGTGTATAGACCCTATTTCTTAGTTGTTGGTTTGGCAATAGCGCAGGCAGTGCAGGACCTGATATAATTGTTGACCTCCTATCAAAGTTTCGACCAGTAGAAATGTTTCTATAGCATCACCACTGTATTTTCAAATTCAAAGTGTCCTACCACCCAACTGTAGTGGGATTCCTATATCATTTTCACTCACTTGCTTGATGGAACATAGATATGGCCTAGATGACACAACAACCCATCCTGAAGATGGAAATTATCGACAATTGTGTTTGCATCCAACATTTGGTAGATGGTGGAGAAGTTTGGGTCTGTCTCATAGAGTTGGGGCCATCCAGAGGTGTCATGGCTACAAGAGTCTAGCATCTTGGTGAGTGTCGCGACTGGTGGTCTACTAAGGAAATCAACAACGTCATTGGTGCTTTCTGTTTTATACTTGATGTTGAGGTAGAATTCTTGTAAGTATGTGGATCACTTTTGATGGCGGTCATTCTATAATTTTCAATGTGTTTGCATGAACTACAGTGGCTTATGATTAGTGTGGGTGACTATCTCCTTCCCAAGAATGTAATGTCTACACTAGCAGTAGGATTTCACAATGGAGTACATTTCTTTGTCGTAAGTAGGGTACTTATGAACATCATCTAATAGTGTATCACTATGATAGGCCATGGGGTGGCCGTGCTGAGTGAGAATGATGCCCACAACATAGTCTGAAGCATATGTCTTGATCTCAATTGGCTACTACAGGTCTGGTAGTGATAGTATTGGGGATGATCGAAAGCACTGCTTCAAATCATATAACACTTGTTGTTGGGACTAGCCCACACAAATTTTTCCTCACCACCACCCCTAGTTATTTGGCTGAGGGCCCATGAAATATGGGAGAATCCCAATAGGAACCTGTGGTAAAAATTGGCAAGGCCCAAAATGATTTGAAGCTCAGCGAGTGTGGTTGAGGCTGGCCTGTCACAGATGACTTGGATCTTGGTTGGATTCATATGTACTCCATGTTGATCAACAATGTAGCCTGTTTAACAGGCCCAATCCATGTTGAAGGAGTATTTTTCCAAGTTGGCATATAGCTTATGCTGCACAAGACTTGTTGTAAATGAGAATGTCATCTAGATACACCACTAAAAAATTATTGGTGAATGGTCACAGGATATCATCCATCATCCTCATGAAAGTGGCTGGATCATTTTTCAAACCAAAGGGCATGACTAGCCATTCAAAAAGGCCTTCCTTTAAATTGAAGGAGATATTTCATAGATATACTTGTTCTATCAGGACCTGGTGATAGCTAGACTTTAGATCAATCTTACTGAAGTATTTGGCCCCCATGAATTGATCAAGGAGGTCATAGATTCATGGGGGCCAAATACTTCTACTAGTGACTACTTTGAGCGGAATTCAGCAGTGTTATACAAAGGATTCTTATGGAAGTTGCACCACTTCCCAGTATCTTTCTTTTTCTTTCCAGTGTCCTTATTTGCTTACGTCTTGGACTGGTTGTCCTGATACTGTCCATCTTTTCTTTGTCCTTTTCTCTGTGGGTTGGGGCAGCCCTTGCCTGGATTTTGCTGTGAGGGGTTCACGGGTACCAAATTGTCATGTCTTTTGTTTGAGCTTCTACTCGATTTTGACGACATATTGGTAGGTCGTTCCCAAGGAAGAGATGTCCAGAAATTCCATTTCAACCTGGATGTATATATGCATAGCTCCATGATACTTGAGCACCATATGTCGCTCTGAATATTTGATACCCAACTTGGTGCACAAGGTATGGAAGATATTTGTGAACTCTAGCACTACTTCATCTCTTTCTTGCCACAGTGTGGTCCATTTGGTATACAATTCATCATAACTTCCAATAGGTTATTATTGTTCCTTAATAGCATCCCTAAAGGATTCGCAGGTGGTTGTGACTGTAATTAACGAGGGTTCCTATGTTTCCTTTGTTGAACTGGTGTTCATCACCTCCTTTGGGACTCGTAACATGGTCTAACAGCCTCCTGTGGATCCATTAACTCTAGCGGTGATGAGCTTACCAATCACCCATGGGTTTTGGTATAATGGCATCCGTACTTCCACTAAATTGGTATTAGAGCGAAAGGTTATGAGTTCGAGTCCGCTCGAATGGTGTCAAGTATCTTAGTTGGTGCTGAGAGCCCTCAGTTGCTGCTGAGGGGGAGATTGTTGAATTGGTGTTCATCACCTCCTTCGGGACTCATGACATGGTCTAACAACCTCCCATAGATCCATTAACTCTGGCGATGATGAGTTTACCAATCACCCATGGGTTTTGGTATAACAACAGTTGTAGTACCACTAAATTGGTTCATGTCAGGTTCACCATGTGTTGTACAACTGAGAGGGGGGGTGAATCAGTTGTTACCGTGCTTAAACAATTATGTTTATTTTAAACTCTTTACAAAGAACTTAATGACAATCACATTAAAGCAGGGAAATAAGCTATAGCACATTCAACATCAGTCACACATATGAGATACACAAGGATAGATATTTCTAGAGGAAACCCATAAAGGGTAAAAACCTCTTCTTCTTTATATGATAAGTAATCTTTACATTCTTTACATTATCATACATATGAGTACCAACTCATAATGAGGCTGCAACCTCTATTTTGCAAGCTACTACATGTTGAGAGTGCCAACTCTCTGGTTTCTCTAGCATGAACTAGAAGGAAGCACCAACTCCCCAAGTGTTCCAATACCAACTGGATGGAAGCACCAACTTCCAATCATACGGGAACCAACCTGTAAAACAGAGAACAATAGTTCTCCCTTGCACCACCCTGCCACCCTGATTTTTCTAGCTGCAACTAGATGGAAAATACAACTCCTTGTGTTCAAGCACCCACTTGAACCTCTAAGGACAACAGTCCTCCCTAACACCTCCCTTCCTCCCTAATTTCTCTAGATGCAACCGGATGGAAACTATAGCTCCCTACATTCAAGCACCCACTTGAACCTATGAGGACAATAGTCCTCCCTAGCACCTCCCTTCCTCCCTAACAAATAAATTTTGGTAATGAACTTATCACAATGATACAATTTTTATCATTGGCTTACGAGACTTATCACTGTTCTTCTACACTGAGCTACTCTATCTGCATAATTATCTTCTGCACACTCCTCTATGCTTTATGTTCTTCTTCTTTTATACATTGTGTGTCATCTTAGCTTGATCCACCATTCCTCTTCTCTCTATTTCAGATGTTACATGCTCCTCCTTCTACACTCCTCAATCCCTCACCACAATAGCAACCCATATTTTCTTTGTTATGCATACTTATAGTCTCTGTACACCTTCTACATGTTCTCTCACGATGCTTCTGCATGCTCTCTCCATGTCAAGTGCTCTACCTGATCATCATCAAAACTCTTCAGTTTCTCTGGCAGTTAGATCCATCTGTCAATTGCCTCTTCGAACAATCTTCATTCCACTGGCAGATTCCTTGACACACTTCAACTTTTCTGGAAATCACTCAGAAGTCTCTTCGAGTCCTCTAGAAGAAACTATCAGTCATTTCTAGTAGTTACACTCTGAAGTGAAAAAGTAGACCTCCAATCTTATTTAAATTCATTTGCACCGTTGAATTGAATTCATTGAATCTTACGTTCATTTCATCGTTTCGGCATTTCGACATTCGACGATTTGGCATTCATGTGATCAAGTGTCTCGACACTCTAGGTCGTGAACCCCGAAATGGATCTTGGTTACAGTATCTCCTTCCTCCATATTTCATCGATGTGACCAATGGTTGTGACCACAGCCTACACCAAAAAGGTGTTTTTGCATTTCGACGATTCTTGTTGTGACGCATCTCGACTCTGCAAGTCGTAGTCCTGAAAACTCTGAAATGGAGCTTGTCGCTTCAAGATTTTTCCCTATAGCTCTTCGACAGTGTGACCACCATCGGTGACCAAGTGCTTATCTTGAAAGTGCTTTGGTGATTTTTCTTTTCGACACTTCGACGTTCCTATGGTGATCTGTTCTTGATGATCCATGTCCCAGTATCCAAAGCTCCAAAATGGAGCTTGGTTGCACTAGCTCTGATCATTTCGGAAATTCACATTTCATCCTTTCACGATTCTTGTGATGAAGAGTCTCATCACTTGACTCTTCCAACTCCTGGTATCCAAAGCTCTGAAATGGAGTCGGATCAACTATCCACACCCTCGATGATTCAACGGTTATTCTCTGCCCTGGGACTTTATCCTTCGGGACTTTGGGGGAGTGATAGTGATAAAATTCCTGAAGAAAAAGATACCAGAGTGAGGTCAATCTTGTGTCAGTCGATGACATGTTGTGACTCAAGTGGTTGCCATGTGTCACTCAAAATTTTGAATTCCAGTGGACTGAAATGCCAAAACAACTTGACACTTGTTGTTTTTTTATTGTGCCATGTGTCATGATCTTCCACCTGTCCTTTCTGACATGGTCTGGCACATTCACCTCCTGTATCTGTTGGTCCAAATCACTTCATGATTTCTCATATCATGATTTCGTCATTCTTGAAGTGAAAGTTCTCAACACCTTCAAATCTCAATCTGTGAAACTCCAAAATAGAGTCAGGTCAGCTTTTCGACTTTTCGCACTTTGCAACTTCAAGACTCCTATGAAAAGTCTCGACACTTGACTTCTCCATCTCCTGGTATCTGAAACTCCATAATGAAGAAGGATCAGCAGTCTAGAACAAACCTCGATCTTACATCTAAGGTTGTTTTGCATTTTCGCATATCACGCATTCAGGACTCCTGTTGTGAGGGTCCTTGACATTTCCATCTCTCGGTACCTAAAATATTGGTATCTGATACTCCAAAATGGAGTCGGATGAACATCACATCATCCTTTCACATTTAGTGATTTTGGGACTCCTGTAGTGAGATTCCTTGACATCTCCATCTCCCGGTATCCGAAATCCTGGTAGCAGAGACTCCAAAATGGAGTTTGACCAACACTTCGATCTTTCCATTCGATAATCATTGTGTTGTTGGTCTTCCTTGCCTGCTTGTTTGACATCAAATGAAAAATCACACCTTTGCACTGTGTTCAACTCTGCGTTAATTCCTCCTGAGCTTACTTTGTTCATGTTTTTCCATCGATGCATACTCTGATCTTTCCATCAATGACAAACATACCTACATATAAACATGCCAACAATCTCCACCTTTGCCATTGATGGCAACCCTGAATGACTACACTAATCTGTTTGGACCTCCAATAGTAGCATCCAGTCTGGACCACTTCTTTTCTCCACCTTTGACATCAATGTCAAAGAAAACATGCTCCCCTTGAGCTGTTGTAGTATTTTTAGGAGGTATCAGATATTCAATCAATACAAAACTCCCCCTAATAGGATGGACTCTCTTAGGTTTGAGATGGGATGACACCCATCTTATGTCGAAGATATTCAAATGGTGTATTGGCTGGGGGTTTAATAAATATGCCTACAATTTGTTCTGTGGTTGGAATGTAATGGACCTGAACAACCTGATTGGTGACCTACTCTCTCAGAAAATGGTATTTTATGGGAATATTCTTGGTCTTGGAGTGGAATAAAGGATTCTTGGACACACTGATGGCACTAGTGTTATCACAATGAATTGGGATCAGTGCAACGTATTTTACCTCCAAGTCTGCAAGTGTTTGAATCATCCATAATACCTGAGTGCAATAGGTAGCAGCAGCAACATGTTCTTCCTCTGTAGTCGATAAAGAAATGAAACTTTTCTTTTTACTAAGCCATGATACTAATGAGTCACCCAGGAAGAATGCTCCTCCACTGGTGCTTTTTCTCTCATCAACACAGTTTGCCCAATATAAATTTGAATAATCAGTTAACTGAAAATTCTTATTTTTGGGATACCACAGACCATAAGTCAATGTTTCTTTCAAATACATGAATATCCTTTTGACAACTAGTAAATGACTCTATTTATGTGTAGACTGATATCTTCCTACCATTCCTACAACATGCATTATGTTTGGGTGAGATGTTGTGGTGTACAACAGGCTGCCTATCATTGAACTATATGAACTCTGATCAACATCAGGTGAGTCATCATCCTTTCTTAATTTGCACCCAATAACCATAGGTGTTCCCACAGGTTTAGAATCTTCCATTTGAAACATTTTCAACATTTCTCTTAGATATTTTTCTTGAGAAATGAACATCCCTTCAGACCTCTTATTAATTTGCAGACCAAGAAAAAATGACAATTCACCTATCATAGACATTTCAAAGTCAGATTCCATGGTAGAAGCAAACCATTTTACCAATGAATCCTTATTACATCCGAAGATGATGTCATCTACATAGACCAACGCAATGAGAAAATCATCACCCTCTGTTTTGATATATAGGTTGTTGTCAACTGTTCCTCTCGTGAACCCTTTTTCTTTGAGATACGTATCCATTCTGTGATATCAGGTACAAGGAGCTTGTTTTAATCCATATAAATCTTTCTTCAACTTGCATACTAAGTCAGGGTTATCAGATAGTTTGAAACCCTCTAGTTGTTCCATATAGACTTCTTCATTTAAATCTCCATTTAGAAAATATGACTTGACATCCATTTGATAGACTTTAAACCTTTTATGAAAAGCACAGGCAAGAAATATTATGATAGCTTCCAACCTTACTATAGGTGCAAATGTTTCATCAAAATCTAGTACTTCTATTTGAGCATATCCTTTATAGACCAATATTTCTTTGTTCCTGACAAATTGTCCTTGCTCATTCAACTTATTCTTAAAGATCCATTTGGAACCAATGATATTTTTACCTTCCGGTCTCTGAACCATCTCCCACATATTTTTTTTCTCAATCTGATCAAGTTCATCATTCATTGCTTTAGCCCAATGTTCATCTTTGCTAGCTTCATTAAAATTCTTGGGTTCCAGCATGGATATGAAATCTATATGTGATTGTTCGATGTTTTTGATTAGTTTTCTCCTAGTTTGTACACCTTTTTTTGAGTTTATAGACTTTATCTTGTAGTCCTTGGATGTGAACACCACTTCACATCCTCTGTCACACATTTGAATTATAATGAGAAGATTATGTTTCAAACCATATACAAGTAGAACATCTTGGGATTTTCTTTTTCCATTACTTAAACTCACCATCCTTTTACCCTTTATTTTACCTGGAGCATCATTTCCAAAGGTTATGTTTCCTGATTTTCTTTCACTTAGGGATATAAACTTACATTTGTCTCCCATCATATGTTTGGAGCATCCACTGTCTATATACCAAGGGTTCATTTTTCTTTGAGATGACAACACTAATCCACACTTGTCACTTTCTTTCTTCTTCCAAAACTTGACATTTTCAGCAGGGAAATTCAAATCTGGTTCATAGTTTATTAATCGATAGTCAACAGATTTATGTCCATAGTTATGATAGATGTAGCATTCAATCTCATTATTCAATAGGTCAAAATTATTGTTGCAGCGTTGTCTACTCATTGACTGTTGATTATTTCTTGACCTCCTTAGTTGCATGTCCCTAGACTTACTTTGGCAATTTGCAATCTATGAAGGTTTGTTATTTCATTGCATCATTCTCTGTTCTAGCAAGTATTTATTCCTTTGAAATCTTAATTGCTCATGTCTAAGTCTTAAGGAACTATTTGCACCTTTGTCACCAAAGTTAGAACAATAGAAACAATAGCCATAGAAAAATTCTATGTACCTGGAAAATGGTTGTATTCTTTGAGAAAATCGATTTCTTCCATGTTGATGATGTCTTTCAGTAGGGAGTGCACTATTTCTTTGTTCTACAGATTCAGTCCTGGCACCTTTTTCCTTACTCATCCCGGGTGGCTGATTGTCTTCCTTTGTTTCTGCAGGTTTGTTGTTGTCATTGGTTGTACATTTGACAAACTTGATGGGTTCTTCGTTTCTTGACTTGCCACTACTTGATCCCTCTTCATAGCCCAAACCAATTTTTAGCTTTGGATTCATTTGCTGATTCACATTGGTGGCTAATCCTTCTGAGGCTTTGATACTTGACAGATTCTGATTATACAAGGCTTGAAACTTTTCCATCTCTTTCCTATCTTTCACTACTTCTTGTTCTAATGCTTCACATTTTTCCTTCTTTTCTGATAACTGTCGTTTCATAATGTCTTCAATTTTCTTTGCCTCTTCTAATTCTATTTTTAGTAGGATGATGTCTTCATCAAGTTCTTTATTGTCTTTCTCGCACTGTATCAGCAATTGTCTTTGCTTTCTTTTCTTGATTCTTAGTCTGCCAATCTCTTCTAGTCCACTGATCAGTTCTCTTTCCATGTCAACCACAACTTCTTCTTCATTAACATCACTCCCTATGATGTTATTATCATAATCCTCTTTGGCCATAAGTATGAAGTCATTTAGTTTATCTTCAATAGATGAGAAATTGTCTTCATCATCTGAAGGATCATCATCATTGTTTACGCAAAGACTTTTATTCTTAAGGTTATTCACTTTAAACAAATTTTTGTGTTTGTACTTCTCTTCATCATCACATGTCTGATCCTTTCCTTTGTGGGGAGATTTATTTGCAAAATGACCTATCCTACCACATTTGAAACATTTGAAAGGCAGTTTACCTTTGTATTTTCATGATCCCTTCTTCAGTCTCTTCACAAATTTTTCTTCAATTTCATCGGGCCCAGAATCCTCATTCTTGTCTGCCTTAAATGATGTTTCTTTGGAAGTGGGTTTATCTTTAACTATTTTCATTTCATATGCAGTCAATGTTCCTAGAAGTTGATCAAACTCCAAGGTTTTTAGATCATTTAGTTATTCTATAGCAGAGACCTTCAGATTGAACATATCTAGGAGAGATCTCAATATTTTCTGAACTAAAGAAGGTTCCTCAATTGTTTAACCAAGTTCTTTCATTGCATTTACCATTTGTTTCTACTCTCAGAAGGTATTTTCCAACAGTTTCATATTCTTTCATCTTCAGTTGTTCAAACTGCATTCTATAGGTTTGAAGATTGGCATCCTTTACCTTCTCATTACCTTCATAATTGTTAATGAGTTTGTCCCGCATTTCTTTGCCAGTTCCTAGATGCATAACTTTTATGAATTATGCTTCTGCAAGCCCACTCAAGATAGCATTCATAGCCTTAGCCTTGAAGCTAAATTCTAGTTTGCCATCCTTATTAGCTAGTACAACCGACTTTACATAACCAATATCTACCACATCCCAAACATCTGCAGCTAAATCCATTATGTAGGTTCACATTCTAACCTTCCAGAAGGCAAAATTTGTTCTATTTAACAGAGGGGCCTTATTGGTTGAATTTACTACATGGCTTGACATGTTTAAGCTCTAGGATGTACCTTTAGATACAAGGGGGTGAATCTGATACCACATGTTGTACAACTGAGAGGGGGGGGGTGAATCAGTTGTTACCGTGCTTAAAAAATTATGCTTATTTTAAAATCTTTACAAAGAACTCAATGACAATCACATTAAAGAAGGGAAATAAGCTATAGCACATTGAACATCAGTCACACATATGAGATACACAAGGAAAAATATTTCTGGAGGAAACCCATAAAGGGTAAAAACCTCTTCTTCTTTATATGATAAGTAATCTTTACATTCTTTACATTATCATACATATGAGCACCAACTGATAATGAGGCTGCAACCTCTGTTTTGCAAGTTGCTACTTATTGAGAGCACCAACTCTCTGGTTTCTCTAGCACCAACTAGAAGGAAGCACCAACTCCCCAAGTGTTGTGGCACCAACTGGATGGAAGCACCAACTTCCAATCATTCATGCACCAACCTGTAAAACAGAGAAAAATAGTTCTCCCTTGCACCACCCTGCCACCCTTATTTTTTTGGCTGCAACCAAATGGAAACTATAGCTCACTATGTTCAAGAACCCACTTGAACCTCTGAGGAGAACAGTCCTCCCTAGCACCTCCCTTCCTCCCTAATTTTTATGGCTGTAGCCAGATGGAAACTAAAAATCCCTATGTTCAAGCACCAACTTTAACCTCTGAGGACAATAATCCTCCCTAGCACCTCCCTTCCTCCCTAATAAATAAATTTTGTTAATGAACTTATCACAGTGATACAATTTTTATCATTGGCTTACCAGACTTATCACTGTTCTTCTACACTGAGTTTCTCTATCTGCATCAGTGTCTTCTACACACTACTCTATGCTTTATGTTATTCTTCTGTTATGCACTGTGTGTCATCTCAGCTTGATCTACCATTCGTCTACTCTCTATTTCAGCTACTGCATGCTCCTCCTTCTACACTCCTCAATCCCTCACCAAAACAACAACCCATATTTTCTTTGTTCTGTGTACTTATAGTCTATGTGTTCCTTCTGCATGCTCTCTCATGATGCTTCTGCATGCTCTCTCCATGTCAAGTTGGCGTAAACCCCAAAACCCTCAGGCTGGAGTCCGCACAAGATCTTTCAACTTCAACCCTTAGAGTTTGACTGACCCTCTTAATTCCTCTCGGGGAATTATTCACTCACCCTCTCCGAGTATAGTTCACAGGCCCTCCTGAGTTATGCCTACACAATCATTCATCGGCATGAACCCCGCGATCAAACCCCAACTATCATTGGGACTTTTTCCCTTTCCTTTTTAGAATACCAGATTTCACAATTTCACAAATCCTGATGTTGATCACCTTGCCCCTTCAACCTCTGACACCCGAAATACCAAATTCTTGAATCACCTTGCCTCTGATTTTGGATTTTCACTCTTTTTGATTTCGAGAGTCATAATGTCGTGCAACTCCACCTCTCGACTCCCGGGGTCCCGAAACCCGAATTACCAAAATCCCACAAATTTCACCCTCAGCCCTACTACACTTCATGAATTCAAGATTTCCTTAGCACTATGTCTTGTCTCTTTGTTAGTAGGGTTCGCAATATGCTGAATCCCGAAACACCGAAACACTGGTGTCCTGCTTCCAAGGAAAATCAATGGTTGTGGTTCTTCCCCTTGATCCAACGGTTAGCATGATTTTATGTACTAGGAGTTCGTAAGGGTTTTTCTCGAACTCTCTGTCTCCTATACCTTCCGGAACCCAAATCTTTGAAATGCAAATGGGTTTTACCTCTCCTGGGATTTCAGAACTTGAACATCCTTTCGACAACCCCCTCTATTTCGAGCTTTCGGGTACCAGGAGTTAAAAACTCTTGGCCCTTACCTTATGCCACCACAATCCCTGAATTCTTGAACCCCGATTTGCTGAAATGTCGAAACGCACTTCCTCAATTTCCTTCACGTTTCATGATTTCGGTACTTTTGATGTGGAGTGTTCTTCTCCTTCTCAAAATCCTAACAAATACTCTATCACAACTTCTGATTTTGGACTTTCCTCCCTGTTGAGTCTTGATCACCTATCGTCAGGACTTTTGAAATGCCAAACTCCAAAGTTTTGAATTCCTGAACTCCTCACTCTTTGACTTCACACACGAAACCTCTTTTCGCATTTCGGGAACTTGATCAGCCAAGGATTTTGGATTACACTTCGGACTCCTGAACCCTGAATTCCCGAAATGATATGACGGCCCCAAAAGATCAAAATCAACGACCCATGTTGATTTTGGATACCAAAGGGATGGGTTCGTCGACCCTTATCCACCTTGCAAGTTCTGTAGATCCTACGACCCTCGTTTTTTCAGGAGTTCTCCTCGAAGAATTTTGACAATCCAATTTCTCCCCTTGAATACATCGAAGGGATCAACCTTCCTGAGCTTTCTTCAAATGTTTTCAAAAACACTACTCCTCCTGAGCTTCATTGCGACTTCGAGTCTTTAGAAGACTTATGCACGCACTCCTTACGGCACTTCAAATGTTCCTAAATATTTGAATCTCTTGACTCTGTGCAACTCTACAATAGAAATCCTTCAATCTCTCAACCTTGGTTTATAAGTCGTAAGGTCTCGACCAGCCTGCGCACACCTTGCAAGGCTTCTGTGCTTGTCTTGCACTCCAGTTAATATGAGAAAAATGGTATCCCTCTTGAGATTTCAGAGATAAACTCTAAACACATGTCAATGCACTCCTTGCAGATGTTTCACTGCACTCCTTGCAGGAACTCTTACTCAGGAAGAGAAACAATTGAAACTCATTCTCTCTCTCCTTCAGTTTTCAAACATCCAACATGAAAACATACATTCACACACAACATAATAAAAAATGCATGATAGAGAGAATAAGACAACTATAAGCATAACATTCAACATGTATACACAGAAATCATTATGACACCATGAGTCTGAATCAAAGCTTCTTATATTAATTCAAAACTTTTGTACATGGGTTCTTCTCTAGAACTCTTTGCTTCTTCTCCATGCTAATGTGCTTAATCATACAATATTTCCTTGATACAATGATACAAATATGAGGGTGTCTATAGTCGTTTTCCCTCCAGCTCCTAAAAATGTCTAATCTAGAATTTAAATCTACCTACTTTCATTAACTACGCATAAATGCCTCTACATCCTACAGATGAGAGCAGATCACTCAATATCTGTTTACAATATGGAAGTATGCCTTCTTAACTATTTCATTAATGTCTACACATTCAAACTTTCAAAAACATTTCAAAATGATTTTGACATGTGCCAAAATGTGATGGCGTTCATCCCAGTTGTCTTCTGCCTTCATGCTCGCTTGCTGCTATGATGCTCCTGCATCATACTCCCTCTCTTGAAAATTTTCATGGACTCCTATTCATGAGCTCTTGCATGGTTTTTCCATGCTTTTGAATTTCTACTTCATTCTCCCAGCTAGCATCTTCAACTGGATGTCCCTTCCATTTGACCAAGTATTCAAAATACTCTTTTCTCCCGGTCCTCTTGCTGACTCTCTTGTTAAGTATACTTTCCATCAGTGGCTTTTCAGCTACAAGCATTTGTTTGGTACACTGAACTTCTCTATGTTCATTGTCTTCTTCAGCTCTATAAGGGTACAAATCTGAGATGTTGAATATCGGTGAAATTTTGATCCCATCGGGTAATTCAATCTCATATGCATTTTCTCCAAATTTTCTTATGATCTTGCATGGTCTAATCTTCTTCATTTTCAGTTTGTTATACGTTCCCCTTGGGAACCTTTCTTTCCTCAGATTTTCCAGAATCAGATCGCCAACTTCAAACTGAAGTTCTCGCATGTGTTGATCTACTCTGTACTTGTACTCTTGATTTGAATTATGCAATCGCTCCTTCACTTGGCTGTGAAGTTCTTTCATTGCCTCTGCAAAATCCTCTGCACTAGCACTTCTAGTTTCATTCTGTTTCGATTCTTTCGATTCAGAAACTCCTCTTGGATGCATTCCATAAACAATCTGAAATGGACTTTGCCCTGTGATTTTTTTGTGTGAATCATTATAAGAAAATTCCTCCTATGGCAGAATGTGATCCCACTAGATGTGGTGTTCAGTCACTAGGCTCCTCTGTAAATCTCCCAAGCTCTTGTTTACAACTTTTGTTTGTCCATCCATCTGAGGATGATAAGCTGAGCTAAATGAAAAATTTGTCCCCATCTTCTTCCATAAAGTCCTCTAGAAATGTCCTATGAACTTGGTGTCTCGATCTGAAGCTATACTTCTTGGTAAGCCATGAAGTCTGATGACTTCTTTGAAAAATAGGTTTGCAATATGAGTTGCATCACTGGTTTTCTGACATGGTATAAAATGTTCCATCTTTGAAAATATGTTTACCACCACAAAGATCAAATCAAATCCTCTTTGTTTCATTGGCATCCCCAATATAAAATCCATGCTCACTACATCCCATGGCCTCTCACATATGGGTAATAGCTGGTATAACCCTGTGTTCTTCCTTTTCCCTTTTTGAGTGTTGACAAATCCTGCATCTGTCCACAAATCTTTTGACATTGGTCCTCATCCATGGACAAAAAAATGAGCTATTTAATTTTGAGAATGTTTTATCATGACCGAAATGTCTGGCCAATCCTCCACTGTGTTTTTATTTCAACAAATTCTCCCTCATGGAGCATTTTGGAATACACAGTTGATTGCCTTTGAATAATAATCCATCCTGGATCATATATTCAGTCCATTGACTTCTGTCCTTGAGAATTGGATTCTTTGATGCCTCATATGCCTCTTTTAAATATGGATCATTTCTGTACATGTCCTTGAGGTTATCAAAATCCAATTTTTTGACTCTGAACTCCTGCATAAGCAAACATTTCATGCTCAAAGAATCAACAACTTTGTTAGCAATTCCATAAATATGTTTAATTACAAAAGTAAAATTGTGCATGTATTCAACCCATTTAACATGTCTTTGGTTCAACTTCTCCTGTTGAGTGACGAATTGTAAAGCATGATTATCACTGTACAAAACAAACTCTTTAGAAACCAAATAGTGCCTCCACTTCTTCAGTGCATGTATGACTGTATAAAATTCCTTGTCATATGTTGAATATTTAATCTTTGCTTCATTCAGTTTCTCACTGAAGTATGCGATCGGTATGTCATCTTGGCTCAAGACTGCTCCTATTGCAAATCGGCTAGTGTCATATTTGACCTAAAATGTCTTGTTGAAATCTGGCAACACCAAAATTGGTCGTTCAATAATCTTCCTTTTCAACAAATTGAAACTTTTTTCTGCTTCTTATGTCCAGTGAAAAGATTTATGTCTTTTCTTCACCGTGTCCATCATTAGTTCGCTAATCCCATTGAAATTTTGGATGAATTTCCTGTAGAAACTAGCTAATCCATGGAAGCTTCTAACTTCAAATATACTCTTCGACGATGGCCAATTCTTAATTGCTTCTACCTTATCCAGATCCATTTTTAGCTCATATATGGAGATAACAAAAACCAAATAAATGAGTTATGTCCTCATAAATGAGTTATGTCCGAAAACACAAATAGGAAAAAAAAGGGGATGACTATATAGTCTATACAGTCCATACAGTGCCACATGGCATTCTGACTGTACAGGTCATACGACCATGCATATGATGTGGTAGCTCTTGAAGACGACATGTGGTAGGCTGATGTGGCGTATGGGTAGACAACTGGACCAATCTATGGGTGACATGTGTCACCACTGTAAGGGTGGAACGCGATGACATCAACAGCTGATAGGGCAGTGACGGGATAGGTTACATGGTAGACTGGTGGATGAATCGACATTTGACAAGTGGTAGAATTCTATTGGTTGTTGAGGTGCCACATTGCCCAGTCATGGGCTGCCACGTGGCACCCTGTCGTTGGTTCAAGGTTTGTGCAAAATTTGTATGGGTTCACCAGGGTCGAACCCCCGACCTTCCTCCGGGCTGTGGACTGGCAGGACTAGGCTAACCGCCCACCCCACGGGTAGTTTTTATTATTTATATGGCATAAACAATATTTATTTTTAAATAAAGTATTATGTGGAGGGGGAAAGGATCGGGGCTTAGCCCCAGCCCTCAGCATTGACATATAACCGGACAACCAATGGTTACATACGACCATGGGACTTAGTGAATAGAGTTGATCGTGGATAGAGATAGCCCATGGATCCTAGGAAAATCCCATAGGACCAGGAGCGTGTCCACCTTGTGAGCACAGGGGTTATACACTACATAGCCTATGGACCTATACAAGCACCCCACGACCAGGAGCTAGCGCGAGGAAAGGGCCAGCGCATAGCCCGAGGGGCTAGCGCTTGGCTACATGGCCCGATATGACCCAGAGCATGTGCCAAAGGGGATTCACCCTATTATTAAACAATACAGTGGGTTTTTTCTATAGTTTGGGAATTTTATTGATTTTCCATGCCTATTTTAATTGATTTTCTCCATTTTTGGAAGATATTGGGCAATTTTTGGAGGCCAAATTTTGGGAAGAAGTTGGGGATGGATAACCAACTTCAGATATATATAAAAAAGGCCTATTTGAGGCCATGGAGAATAGTCAAAGTAGAGTTATGTTGAAGGGAAGCCAAGCCAAAGCCATTTTTATGAAGAGAAGTTATTGAGGAGCAGACGCTTGCTGGCCATTTCTGGGAGCTCCAAAAGTTCATTTTACGTGCCATTTTCTTTGTAGAGTTCTAGAGAACTGGATGAACATGAAAAAATCATTCTTATATCCAATTGGAACTACTGTGATGTAATTTTGATATTTTGAACATAAATAAAGAAGCCTCCCCCACAGAGACAAAGGCCCGAAGACGTAGGCAAAGTTGTGCCGAACTCTATTATCAATTCTCATGTTATGGGTTGCTGTCAATTATTTCATTTCAGATCTGCAAATGTGTATATGGATGTCATAATTCCTCTCTTTTCCATATTATTTCATTAATTTTCTCAAATGGTTAATTAATGCATGCAAAATTAAAACTCAACCATAATCATTAAAAGATCCTACGGATCAAGTGGAATCAGAGCTAGTTGACATTTGGATTTGAGTTTTGCATGTTAATCAGGGAAAAGATACAGCATGGTGAAGGTGAGCTTGTTGTAGAGAATCCATTAATTGAATTGAGAAAGAGAGCTTCTCACAGTGAGAAGATGGCATCGGAAGAAGGGATTTCTTAGATTGAGAAAGAGTTCCAAAAAACATTCCTTGCTATGTCAGAGATGGTGAAAGTTTTGTATGAGGATTACCTGGAACGAAAGAGACCAATTTTGGGTGAATCTTCAAAGGGAAAAAGTGAAGAGGAAGAGGACCATCCTCAGATTCCTCCTTCACCTCCATCAACACCTCCTTCTTCTCCTTCTTCTTCAAGTTCAAGTTCTAAATCTAATGGAAAGAAAAATGTTCATAGGAATAAGAACGAAATGGCATTGTTGAAACTTGATGTTAAATTTGAGTTGCCCATATACGATGGTGAAGTAAATGCAGAAAAACTTGACAATTGGATCAGGAAGATGGAGGTATACTGCAGTGTGCAATAGATCAAAGATGAGGCCACACAAATTAAGTTGGAATCTTTGAGACTTGCAGGTATAGCTCTCATTTGGTGGCAAAGAAAGCTGCAAAAGGGAACAAAAAATGTGGGTAATTCATTTCCATTGTGGAAGAGTTTCATTTTGGCACTTAGGAAATAATTTTATCCTTTGGGTTATAAATAAAAAACATTAATTGAATGACAATCTTTAAAACTAAGAAAAGGACAAACAGTGCAAGAATACACCGATGGATTTCAAAAAATGGCATTAATGTTAGACATCCCTTTGCAAACACAAGAAGCTCTTACGAAGTATATAGGAGGTTTACCTACACATATTAGAAACACTATTTTCATGTTTGGACCCACTAACCTTGATGAGGTTTCTGTTCAAGCTACGTATATTGAAGCAGGGAAAGCAGGTGTGTTAGGGGAATCATCTTCTTCAAGGAAAGAAGACAAGAGGAAAAGGCATGGCAAGAATGCAAATGTAGTTACAAGGAAGGAAGGAAAGCCCTATTGCAAGCATTGGAAGAAAGAGGGACATGATGAGGACAGATGTTGGCAGTTCCATCCTGAGAAGAGGCCAAAGTGGTTCAAAGAAAAGAAGGGAATGCAAACAGTGGCAATGACATCAAAACCCACAGACTTGGGATCGGATTCAGGTGATGAGTCAAAGATCTCATTGGTTGGTATGACAGGTAAATTTGGTGAAGACATTGATTGTAGAAGCAAGTTGTTTCATATAAGGGTAATCATGCGACACACTAAGATAGACACATTAATTGATAGTGGATATCAATCTAATCTAATCTCAGAAGAATTGGTTAAGCAATTGGGGTTAAAAACACAACTACATCATAAGCCTTACACACTTAAATGGATAAGAAATCATCATCAAATGCACATAACAAAGTAGTGCACAATCAAATTTGCAATTTCATCTAAGTATGTGGACGAAGTAATATTTGATTTAGTGCCATTAGGAGAATGTGGAATGGTCTTAGGTAGTCCTTACTTATATGATCGTAAGGCAATCTTCTACAGGACAAAGAATCAATATCAATTCACTAAAACGGGTCAAGATTATGTGGTTCATGCTCATCGTGTTAAAGAAAATAAAACACTTCAAATAATGGAACAATTAAAGAAGGCAGTGAAAGCAAGCAACAAACCAATAATTGTTTCAAATGAAGTAATCGATCTTAAGCAAGAACAATACATGATTGTTGAATGGAAAATCAATCATAAGTTGCTTCAATATAAGCTCATGTCGTGCAGATATTTCAAGTATATCAGTTGATTTGCAGTCGTCTTTTTGATGCTGTCATTAGTAATGTTTTCTACATGGATGATAGTGGCTTCAGTAAGATGTAACAAGGTTCAAATGGCTAACAATATATTGTTAGTTATCATGATTGTGTTACAGTTGATCTTGATGAGACAGGTGCACAGGATAGATTTCAGAGACAGAGGACAAGTCGAGTGGCCTATCCCAAGCTTGTTGACTAGTCAGTAACCTTTTGGGGACCAAAAGGTATTTTAGTGGGGAAGTGTGATACATAATTGGATCTAGAATCCTGACAGGGCTAAAAAATGTTCAAATATGAAAATACTCAGAATCTGATGAAACCAACACCATTGTTTCTGTCTCGTCTTCCTGATTCTGGCCATATATTTACTTCATCAAATGGGCTCCGTATGTGAAATATATAGTGTTCTGTCCAAAAACCAAAACAAGCAAAAAAAGTGGATGATTGTACATTCCGTACAGTGCCACATGGCATGCTGACTATACAGGCTGTATGGCCATATAGATGACATGACAGCTCCTAAAGATGACACATGGCAGGATGATGTGGTGTATGAGTAGACAACTGGACCAATCTATGGGTGACATGTGTCACCACTATAAGGCTGACACGTGGCATGGGATTACATCAGCAGCTAACAGGGTAGTAACTGGACAGGTTACATGGCATACTGGTGAATGAATCGACATTTGACGCATGGCAGACTTCTATTGGTTGTTGAGGTGCCACATGGCCTAGTCATGGGCTACCACGTGGCACCCTGTGGTTGGTTCAAGGTTTGTGAAAAATTTATATGGGTTCATCGGGGTCGAACCCCCAACCTGTTATCCACAATTTTGGTCATCATGATGATGTTGTGATAATGGAAAATCAAGCTCTTCACTAAGAATACTTTCCTGAGAAAAGTTACACTTGTCTGCTTCTAGAAATCATATTTTTCAAAGAAGTTGATAGGCTACCTATATACTTGCCTGCGAGAATGCATGATTCTCGTAGGCTGCATTAAGATGGAGTGCAAGGGGTTCACAGTGTACCTAACTACCAGGGTGTGAAAATCTTCTTAAAGAGGAAAAAGATGAAGTTCTCAAGCCTTCTAGAAGAGAATCTTCGAGAAGAATGAGTTGGCTAATGAATGGTTATCTAAGTGTTGGCATTCCAGATATCTTGGGATCATTCCTATCTAAGTAACTATTCTATCTTCTCCTATATATTGAGGAGATTGCTCATGGTAAATGTTAGAAGCAAGCTAGCAAGAGATTGATTGGAGAATTATTGAAAGCCTGTATGAAGGACTGATGCTACAACAGCTAGAGACACCAGCAAGGTCATCACAAGTGGTTGATTTTCTTCATGCATGAGCAAGTGTGTGTGTCAGAACTAGGAGCCATCGAAAAGAGACCTACGACATCAAGGCTCAGGTTGTAAGTTTCACTTTCAATTAATTCAATACGGTAATATGTCCCTTTCCCATAAAGATGATGTCACTTTATTACATAATTCCTTGATCATATGTATAGATTAGCTATTGAATATATTAATCTGCCTTTACTTCGATTGGTTTGTACTGTTATGATCTGAACAGTGCAAGAGCATTGGAGCAAATCTTGGAACAACAGAGACATAAGGAAAGCATTCATAAGGTATGTTCATAATCCTTATCTCTTAGTTCATTCAATAGGCTAGATCTAGGGAAAGTGTATTATTTTGTCCTATTTTGTTCTAGATCCAGGTGGATCTAGGGAGATCGGTTTGTGTCCACACTTATGGATTAATCCTGAAACAAAATTGGTGACTCCACTGGGGACCATCCCTTTGTCTTTATGATTTTTTGAATTTTCTGTGGCCATTTTCTCTATTTGCATTTTTCTCCTGTTTTGTCAGTGTCTGAGTCCTTGGGATATCCTGAGAGACCTTTTGGGTCTATAAGCCAGTTGAAATTTTTCTTGTATTTTCAAAATTTTTAGTATCTTCAGGAGTTCTCGCACTGTATTCATTGACAGCCTGCGAGAACCATTCAAGTTCACAACCTGCATATAGGGTCCAGTACGAACACCTCACACCTTGCTTCAAGGTGGCCTGCGAGAATCCTATCTTCTCACACTATGTAACACTGCTTGCCTGCAAGCAAGATTTTTGAAAATTTTTAAATTGAGTTTTGACTTTTTCAATTGCTCAGAACAGTTGAATTGTGTCTTTTTGGCTTATTGGATCATTGACTTATACATCTCTTGATGTAGTTTGCTTGCTTGAACATATTTAGGGTTTATAGGTCTTTCTTTCCCTTGCTAGCTTGACTTTATTTTCTTGGCTCTGTTTGAAATTTTCTTTCTCTCTGACTTCTGGAGTTGAGTGTGTTTGATTGGTTGAGAACCAGTGATTGGTAGAGAGGTAAGTGCTTGAGTTTTTCTCTTTTGCTTGGTGGTTCGAAAGAACATTTTTCATTCACATTAGGAAGACTCATTGGCTTGGTTTTTGTTTTTACTTTCATTGAAAGAATTGGTTGGGTTGTCATTGTTTTATTTGGTATGATTTGATTTTCTTTTCTCATTAATCAGAGTTCTTCTTGGAAAGTGAATAATAAGTTTTCTTTAAATTTTTTGTTTCTGCCATTGTGAAAACATTGAAAATCAAATTTTAGAGTTCACTGAAGTATTTGAAAAAGAAATTTAGAGATTGTTCATTGATAAGTGATTATTTGCATTGACATCTGAAAGGAAATTGAGCATTGCATTTGCATTGTAGTATTGAGATTGATTCGGAAAATTTTCTCTCTCTCCCATAACTAGGATTCATGGAATGAAAAAGATTATATTTCATCATTATCCTTGCATTATTTGGGTCAGAGTCATACATCATGAGTTTCACTTCCGTTACCTTTGAGTAATCAATAGCTCTTAAAAACATTACGTAATCTTAAAATTGATCTAGTAACTTTTTCTAGGGCTCTTTACACCAACATATTAGCTAGGCTAGTGATTTGGAGTAGGAAGAGAGACACACTCTCCAAAAGCTCAGAAACACACAATAGCATCTTGAGTTAGGGAGTGTTAAAATTCCATTGGCAGCATATTGTCCTGGGATGCCCTTCTAACACAAGGGTTAAGCATTAGGTCGCATTGGTGTTGGCAGAGTTACTAACCCTGCTTTGTTGACATCGGTGTAGAGATTGTACGTATTACAGGGATCACTCTGAGGTATACCCACAATTATGAGTGGAAGCCTTTGAGTTGGTTTTGGGCTAGATACCCTGCCCTTGTGTGTGGACCGGACTGACGATTGTTCCCCTAGGCTGTATTGTTGTTTGTGGTGAACTTAGTGGCCTATATCTCTAGGTTCTTACCCAAGGTGAATGTGGAGGGGAAAGTCTTCACGGTACTTGGAATCGACGTTGATCAAACTCACTCGGGCTCCTTGGAGGGTATACCCATGATTATGTGTGGGAGCTTGCACCAAGGCATAAGTCTGTTAAGCAGGTCGTCAACGTAACTTTTCCACCTTAACCCCGCCCCTTCTTGTCTCGTTGTTGCGACGTTCGATTTCATCACCAACTAGTGGCTTCGAAATTAGAAGGTATTGTTTGCTTGGTGATTGCTTCTTAGTTTTCATTTACTAGTGAGTGTTGTTTATTTCTCGAAGTTGACCCTAGGAATTTTCTCGCGGAACTTGTCACTTGTTTACAATTGCTCCCCCGTGGCGTTCTCGTAGAATGCAAGGATTATTTCCAGAACATCTGGATGATCCTCAACCTACTAGTACACTTGAGGGTTCACCCCATTAGACTGAAGTCCCTGTGGTTACTTCACCACAAGGGGAAACCAATGATGTTCCAGTTGTCACCACACCACTTCCACAAGTCGAACGAACTAATTCTCTAGAACAATTTCGAGTTACCAACACTATAGAAGACTATCACGTTCGTCGTGATGAACGACCTATTGGGCGATTAAATCATTCTGAAGAAACCATTATTACATCTTATGAATCAACTGTTGGGCCTTCTCACGGTGTAGTAGACCAAGATCCTTTTTGGTCCGGTAATTTTCGATGAGTCCTCTTTGGTATAGAGTCATCCCCTGTCTACGAAATCAACCCTCCTGTGACTTCTGAGACATAAACTACACCCGAGACTACCACTTACCATTTTGTTCTTCCTCCCGAGATGTCCCTTCTCGTGAATACTACGAGTGTCCCAACTGAGGTTACTATAACTACTCTTCCTCCTATCAATACCCAGAGAATACCTGATGTCATCCTGACATTACCACCCAGTTACCATGCATTGAATGCTCTGTTGAATCCTCCTAATCCAACACCTCCATTAACCCCATCTAGTTCTCTAGGTGGTCCTCCTTTTCCTGGGTATGAGGTTCCTTGTTTCATTTCGACACTCCCTCTGTTTCCTTCTGGTAATCCTAACCCTAGTGGTACTATTCCAACTATTGCACCAAACACATAGATTCTCATTGGTGGACAGGGTGGTACGGTTCCTTTTCCTTTTCCCGGACAAAACACAGTTACTACACAACTTACAGTTGGTACACAACTTCTGGGTGGAACTATACCTACAGTAGGGGGACCAACCTCACCCTTTGGAAAAAATATACCTCCTAAATTGGCCCAGTTTTGGAATCAACTTCTACAAAATTTTCCTCAGAATGTTGGGAGGAAACAAGCTGTCCCTACCATTGGCCAACCTTATCTAGGGGTGACTAATCCTATTTGGGGTTCGAATCAGATTACTCAGCCCCAAGTACCTGCTCAAACTCAAGGTTATAATCCTTGGGGTTACTATCCTATCCGCCCACCACCGAATCAGCCAGGGGCTTCCCTCTACGGACAGTCTGCTTATGCTCCTACTGGTTTGCTAACAGGGTTTCCACCCCAAAGCCATCAATACCCACAAGTAAATCAACAATTTCCTTTCCTTGCTACTTTGGATTTTCCAGATTTGTCTAGGATCCTAAATGATCCTATTCGTCACTCTCCCCAATGGCCTGCTATCCCTGCTAAACTTCCATCGGATATTCCAAAATTTGATGGAAAGTCGGGAAAGGACCCAAATAATCATGTCATGACTTTTCATTTATGGTGTTCATCCAACTCTCTGATGGATGACTCCATTCATCTTCGTCTTTTTCAATGAACCCTTACCGGTTCGGTTATGAAGTGGTATATTGAATTGCCACGAGGTTTCTTTGCTGATTTCAACACCTTAGCTATGGCCTTTCTCACACATTACCAGTTACCGATCTGTTACGATACTGGAACTGAGATCTTAACTTCTTTTAAACAAACTGAAGGGACTCACATCTCGGACCATATACATGAGTGGAGATGCAGATGATGTCTCATCAAACTTGAACTCCCTGATAAGTTACTGGCAGAGTGGTTTACGAAATCTTTCGTGAACGAGATTGGTAAAGATATTTCTATGGGTGGTGTTGTTACAGAGGAGCAGGCTATAAGTCATGCTCAATATCTTGATCTCGTTTATTTGCAAACGGGAACACTCTACGATTTACTGCCCAAACTATCTCATCCTGGTACTTCCATCACTTCAACTGCTCCAGCTGCCTCGCATGCAGCTGATGGTGTGATTGGTACTACTCATACCCACTCACATTCCATTTCAACCACAACCCCCAAATCCACATCTTCTAATGTTCTGAATGCCCCATCTCCTGCTCATCCCACTGGTAAAACCTCTGAAGTGAACACTGTTCAATCTACACCAACCGGTAAAAATAAATCAAAGAAAGGGAGAGGCAAGAATAAGGGGGGTAAAAATAATAATCCAACCGAAAAAACTACAAATGCTCCTGTTGAAGAGTGGGATAAGTGAAAACCGCGGTACCCTTGCCTTATTTGCGGTGACGATCACTATACAAAGGATTGTCCTCGATGGGCCGAAGTTTCTAAGTTCCTTCAAGGAACGCCAAAACCACCTACACCAACTATCTTGTCTCAACCTTTCCCATCTCAGCAACAGGCCTCGTTGGTCATCCATGACCAACCTTCTACTTCTATGACATCATATGTCTTGATTTGCACCGATGATTCTAATAAGAATGACGTTCCAATTGCAACTAGAGCTAAAGACTATACTCCTTCTAAGGAGAAGGTTGACGATTTACCTCCTGATCTGGTACAAGCCTTTCCACCGAATCCACCTCCGAACGGTCCTCTTCATCTTGAACGACCGAGTCTTGATACAGTCCTACGACCCCCGAAAGGTGTTGTTCGCAAGTCGTCTTTCAATCCTCATGCTCATGCGGCCCAGAACTACAGTATTGTGGAAGATCTGGCCCAAGCACCTTCAGCGATGTCTGTCGTTGAAGTCCTTCAGTCTTGTCCTGTGCAACGAAGGGCTTTATTGAAAGCTATAGGTGGAATTGATCCTACAGATTCAAATTTGATAGTCTTTGACTTGGATGAACATGTTCCAAGGTTACCCCCTCAGCTTGCTTTTCAGATACAGGTTATTGTCGCTGACAAGAACATTTGTCGGACGATTGTTGATGAGCGGGCCTCTACGTGTGTAATGTCTCTTACTTGTTGGAAAGCCATTGGCTCTCCTCCATTAACAGAATCAAAAAATACTCTGAAAGCCTTTAATGGCTCTGGTTTTAAGCCTTATGATGTTCTTTCCTCATTGCCTATCACTCTAGAAGGTAATACCATCCAAATTGAAGTGGAAGTTTTCGATGCTCCCTTAGATTATAATCTTCTTCTTGGTCGTAGCTAGGTAGATTCTATGCGCGCTGTTGTGTCAACACTTTTCCATGTCATACGATTTCCTCACCAAGGAAAAGTGGTTACAGTTGATCAACTTGCCTTCTTTAATTCTGATACTCGCACTGGAAATGTGCCATTTATAGCTAAAACCCCACCGGGTTACGAGAATGTTGGAGTCGATCTCTTGAAAGACTCTTCGTTAATGGGTACTTTTCCCATACCACCACCACCCGATATTCTATGCCCGTCAGTTGCTTCTATTAATATGATCTCCGTCATGCCTCATGAGCTTCCGGTGTCTTTTGACCCTTCGATAGTCCCTGATCCAGGAGATCATTCTCATTTCAGCGACGCCATGTCGTTAAGCCCGGTTGAGTCTACTTATCATGCGATTCAATCGGCAACACCTTCTACACCCTCTCCGGAGGATTTGTCTCCTGATCCTTTCCATGTTATCTTTCCCACTGACGAGATGATCATGTTCATCATGGCCGATATGCCTTGGGACGATGGGCATCATCGTTCCATACTGTTTATGGAACAACACACTCTCGAGAATTACCAGCAGATTTGGAATCCGTCGACCGTTGTTGTCATAACGACCATTCCTAGATCTACACGTGATGTGTTTGCAGAAGGGAACCTCAATAATATTTCTCCTACGATTCCCATTGATATTTCAATTAAACCTGGGATAGTTGAAAATGTTCACATTGAAGCTTCGTGTTCTCCAGGGGAAATTGTCACCTATATTGCTTTGTTCAAAGAATTTCATGATATCTTTTCCTGGAGTTACGAAGAGATGCCAGGTATTGACCCATCTATCATTGTGCATGAGATAAAAATGTACCCTAAAGCTAAATCAGTACGGCAGCGCCTCCGTCCTGTCCATTCACGTAAAGCGGCAACCATTAAACTCGAAGTTGAAAAACTTCTCAAAGCCGGTTTTATTTATCCCGTGGCTCTGACAGAATGGGTTTCCAACCCTATACCGATTGATAAGAAAGGTGGTATTATACGTGTTTGCATTTCTTATCGGGATATTGACAAAGCCTGTTCGAAGGACAACTTTCAGACCCCCTTCATTGACCAGATCATCGATGACTGTGTTGGCAGTGAAATCTTTTCCCTCATGGATGGATTTTTCATCTATAATCATATTAACATCGCTCCTGAGGACCGACATAAAACTGCTTTTATTTGTCCTTGGGGTACTTTTTCCTACAAAAAAATTCCCTTTGGTCTTAAGAACGCAGGTGCAACATTTCAGCGTGATATGTCTTATGTGTTTCTCGATATCAAGCATATCGTTCAACCTTATTTGGACAATCTCCTGAATCATTCTTTATGCCGAGTCGATCACCCCAATCATCTCTGAGAAATTTTCGTTCGTTGTCCGTTCTATCGCATTCGTCTAAATCCTCATAAATGCATCTTTTGCGTAGAGTCCGACCATCTTCTCGGTTTCATTGTTTCACGTCAGGGGATCCGGGTAGATCCTATTGAGGTTGAGGCAATTATCAATCTTCCTCCTCCTTCTTCACTGTGCTAGTTACAAAGTTTGCAGGGGAAAGAAAACTTTCTTCGTCGTTTCATCCCGAATTACGCTGAGATTACTCATGGTTTTACATGTCTTTTAAAGAAAGGTTCAGAGTTTGTTTGGGATAAAGTTGCCAACAATGCTTTCGAAGATTTAAAGTTGTCCCTCACAAAAGCTCCTCTTCTTTTTCATCTTGATTATAGTCGAGATTACTTTCTTTATCTGGCTGCTTCCAAGTATACCATCGGCATGGTCCTCATTCAAGAGGATGATAACCACGATGAACATGTTATCTATTACTTGAGTAGAAGTCTATCATCAATGAAAGTCAAGTACCAACATGTTGAGAAACTGGCTTTGGCTACTGTTCAAGCAGTTCAACGTTTTCGTCATTATATTCTCTCCAGAAAAACTACAGTGATTTCACATTGTAACCCCATGCAACATATATTGACATGTCAATTGCTAGGGGGCAAGTACTCCAAGTGGATTGTCATTCTCTAGGAGTTCGACTTGGAATTCGATCGTGCCACGTCAAAGAAATCCTTGGTTTTTGCTGAGTTAATTTGTTATTTCCCCCACTCTGCCACGGAAAATGTAGCAGTTGATTTGTTACCTGAAAAATCACTTTTCCTTATCAGTACTGATGATATTTGGTACAGAGATATCATTATATATCTCCAAACTCAAACTTTCCAGCCTGCTTTGTCCAGTAATGAACGACGTCATATATGTTATCAGGATTGCCAGTACATTATCCTTGGTTACACTCTTTACCGTCGAGGCACTGACTCTGTCTTTTGGTGTTGTTTGACTTTTGACGAAGCTGAGAAATATTTGAATGACTGCCATTCAAGAGCATGTGGCGGTCATATGTCTGGGTATGCTACTGCCCAGAAAATCTTACGTGTAGGATACTTTTGGCCTTCTCTGTTCAATGACTGCATTACTGTTGTTCAGAAGTGTCATGCCTGCCAGACCTATCAATAGAAGATTCAGTCACATCCTGCTCCCATTCATCCTGTAGTCTCTGTAGGTCCATTTTCTAAATGGGGCATTGATTTCATGACATGTCACCCTCACTCAGTCGGGGGGCATGGTTATATTATTGTAGATGTTGATTATTTTACAAAGTGGGCCAAGGCAATGCCGACATTCGATAATACTGGGAAGACTGCAGTGTTATTTCTTTTCAACCATTTCATCACTCGTTTTGGTGTCCCTTAGGCTATCATTACCGATCACGGTAGTCATTTTAGGAATTATATGATGTCAGAACTTATAGAGAAGTTGTGCCTTCGTCATGACAGCTCAACACCCTATTATCCACAGGCTAATGGCCAGGTCAAAGCAATCAGTAAGGTTCTCATAACTATGATTCTATGGATGATAGGAATAGATAAAACCAGCTGGCACACGATGTTGTTTTTAGCATTGTGGGCATATCGGACATCTATTAAATCCGCTACGGGATTTACACCCTTTCGATTAGTTTATGGCATGGAAGCCATTC
Organism: Picea abies; assembly: GCA_900067695.1. Classification (NCBI taxonomy): domain Eukaryota; kingdom Viridiplantae; phylum Streptophyta; class Pinopsida; order Pinales; family Pinaceae; genus Picea; species Picea abies. The sequence continues at coordinate 30,816 of CBVK0100020795.1, forward strand.
TGTCGATAGAATGTGAGATACCTTCTTTGAAGCTAGCTGTAGAGATCTTACCCAATACTTCTGCCAAAGAGGAATGTCTGTTGTATTTGATGCGATTAGACAAGACCCGACGTGATGCCACTTTAGTAATAGAAGCCCAAAAGAAACGCGTTAAGGCACAATATGACAATCATGTCAAGCCTCATGTTTTCTATGAAGGCGATCTTGTTCTTCTGTATGAACAGGAAAAAAATGTCTTAGGGGTCGGGAAATTTGAACCTATGTGGTGTGGTCCCTACATTGTTAGCAAAGTTTTGGAAAAAGGAGCATATGAACTAGTTGATTATGATGGTGTACCTTTGAGTGAACCCAGGAATGGGTTGTACTTAAAGAAGTACTATGCATAAGTTATTTGTGCATGAGTACTTGTATTTTATGTATCATACTGTGTGTGTGTATTACTTTAGTTTTGATTTTGACGTTATCTGGTCTCTGCCCTTATGTGACATTGTGTTTGATTGCCAGAAGTCAGAGTATTCACTACCTTGTATTGGCTTTGCTGATGGAGCTAGTCGTAGTACTCGGAACCTAGCTTCCGTTGCATGGGCAATCTATGCCCCAACAAACGAACTCATATCTCTACGAGGTATATGTCTTGGCCGAGCAACCAACAACATCGCAGAGTATAGTGCCATGGTTGAATTACTGGTTGATGCTATCTCTCTCGGAATTCGTCATTTGGTTGTCTGACTTGACTCGCAACTGGTAGTACTATAGCTCAGTAATGTATATTCTATTCGAAGTCCTACTCTATTTAGGGTATATTTGTGGATTCACCTCTTGGAACAATATTTTGATCACATTGAATACCAACACATTCCTAGATGTCTTAATACATTGACAGATGCTTTAGCTAATTATGTATTGGACATACATTTAAATCATTTATAAATCAAACACATTAAAATGTACACAATGTAAAGTAAGCTGGTAGAAGCCGTGTATATATAACGATCAAAGTTTTTTTTTACAAAATGTTTGTCCGAAGACCAAAATATCAAAAATTGAAGCTCATGGCTTCTACATAAGGACATCACGGATGACGTTCATGATAACACACTAATGTCCTAGAAACTCTACAGAGCAGTCGACCCATAGATGCAAAGTCTCCCACAGTGTGACGCTGGTTGCGTCTTGGAATATCTTCCAGAGCCATATCTAGAACATCTGCCATAAGGCCCTCTAAATTCTGCTCCACCGTCAGGTAATCCTCGATGTACTGTGGAACTACTACTGCTGCCTCTCCTCATTGCTGGATAGGAGAACTTCCAGCAGGTCGATATGGTCCAACGTCTGTGTTATCAACAAGTATTTGATGTTAGTCTTTGGGTAAATCTATAAAACAAAAAACATTTAAATATGTTAAAAATACAAAAAAATTTAAAAGATTAAAATTGGTGTACTTCTTACCGAGGTCTCCCCACTGTGCATCCTCAGGAAGTAAAAGGTCAGGATCACCACGAAAATCTAAGACAACATATGCATAATATTCTACCATCAGCACCTAGCCTTGAATTCAGTTGAAGAAGGTATCGTCATACCTGACGATAGGCCCTGCCACATGCCGGGCCATGAGTCGACACCATAGTAACATCCTTGGATCCTTGGGACCCGAAAAGTGCCACTCAGCTTGAAGTCTAAACACAGGGACCCTATCACAAAAGAAGGACACTAACAAAGATCCATATCTGAACTGTTTCAGATCTCCACGCCTGCACTTAGTCAACTATTTTATGAGATTGCGTAAAACTGCATCAGCCAAGTTGAATACCCGGGGCTTAGTACACTCGATGGAATACTGAAAATAGCTTTGCAGAGCCATATGTGGAGCATCACTTCCCACCATTTGAGCAATGGTAAAGAGAATGGTGCAGAGAGTCAAATCAGTCACTCCCCAAATGGCCACTTTCCCTTTCTGTCGTTCAGCATCAGGCACGCAGTACTGGTTGCAATACTCACTCATTTTTAAACCCCCCCTTCTACTACCGGTCAAACTGACATAGGACCCTCACCTAGATAAACTGGTTAAGAAATATATATCCTCAATGCGATAGTTAATGTGTGAGCTCCGACATTAAAAACTTGCTGGTCCGGATCCCACATCCGGACTAAGTATTCCAATAACCGAACTTGGGCTCTCATGCCTGGGATGCGGAAATATTTCAAGAGGCCACAATTTCTTAAGGCAACAATGGTCAGAGGGTGATTTTCAGTGTTTGTATTATCTTCCTCGTGTTCCCGTTCTCGCCATTCGAGCATCATGATGATGGCTATTAATATGCATGAGAAACATATGAAGATGGTTAATGATCTTAAACATGGAAAAATTATTTCTTTTGGATAAACATTGCATAAATTTTTAAACTTTGTGTTGTTCGCAGGTGACCTATGGCACACGGTGCGAACTTCTCGTAGGCTGCCTTAGGCCCACCTGCGAGAATGAGGCATTCTCGTCGGTCCCGTATGGGCAGCCTGCGAGAATTCCTCTACACGCATAGGGTTTAAAAAATTGACTTAAAACTTAACTTTTAACCAATTAAATCATAAATTGGAACCATGAAAAGATAAAGAATGGAGAGCTTACCAAAATGCCGCAGACGACTTGTGGAATGATCGCTCGAAGCTCCCAGAAATCAACGCTGAAGGTAGAAGGTAAAATGGAGGATTTTTGAACTCAAATGGTAAAAGGGTAAAATGATATGGTAAAATGTGTTATGGATTTATTTTAATTCCTTTTTACTATGTCAAAAGTGGATTTTTTATATTTATTCATTATTTAACCCTAATTGCTAATGTGGAAATGGGTAAAGTGACTTGCAGGTATGAAACATGGAGGGTCATGGACAATTTTTTCTATGGTGTGGTATATGTTTGATTGTTTTCTATGGTTTTGACTTAAAACCTCGAGCGCCTTTTATCCGTTCTTGCACTTGCGAAAAACATAAGAACGTGATCGAGCATCATTTTATCTCTTTTTCAGGCTCGTTGTGGTTATATGAAAAAGGAACCCCCCTGGAGTTATATTTAAGCTCTTTTCAGACTCTCTAGACAAGAAAAGATTGCTGAGTGACCTTGCTATTTTCACACTCGATAAAGTATTTAAAGTATGCGTCCTTCGAGCGATAGTTTAACCCTTTTTCGGTCTCATTGGACTACTGTACGAAAAAGGAATTGAGAGAGTTCTCTTTTAAGTGTTTTTCCAAACTCTATAATCTTGAAAAACATTCAAGTTTGCTATATCTAGAATCGTTAAACAAACATTGACAGACCCGTAATGGGACCGAGCCACTCCTTCCTAGGGTTCGTTAAAAATACTCCGAGGGACTCATCCGAAGGATGAGCTTATATCAACAAGCATATGTGATCCTCTTCAAGCTTTCATAAAAACAAAGAGGTACTTGCCAGAAATGGTGGGGGAAAATTTGGGAAAGGGATATGTTTCGTCTTTGTGTTAATTGGCAGTAACTGTCGCTCTTGAACATGACACCCCCTATTCATCATTTGAAGCTGGTTTGGGTAATCCATTTGTCTCTCCTTAGATTTGATATCAAGGTCCTTCCATGTGTCATTTTTGAGTCAATGTTGCCAAATCATTGGTAGTGTCATTCATATGTTCAATAGAAGTCCGTCTGAAACCTCTATTTGAGTCGGCCATCTGCAGTTATCCATTCTCTTCGTGTCGACCTTCCCTGTGTCCAAAGTCCAATTGCTACATACTCTATTTCACTTTCAAAATCTGTTACTCATTTCGTGTCATTGATGGGGGATACATCAAGGGCCTCCTATGACAAGTCTTGTTCCATCGACAACAACACATTATCCGGGATTAGGACCTATAAATCATTCAGTACCTTGGAGCTTGCATGCCTCAATGGCAAGTTTCCTCACTTTCGACAGTGGATTTACCTCATTGACCCCTGATCGAAAGATTATGTCGATTGTTCGACATCAATTCATTTATTCACAGTCGATAGATTGTACTTTAGTACCTTGGGAGTCGTTGACATCAATGGTGATTTCCCTCGCACTTGTTAACGGTTACATCAATGACCGGTAATCAAGTGGTTTCTACCATGTTCGACTTCGACACATGTAATCACATGGTTAGATTCGTACTTTAGGCGATGAGATTGAAGACCCTGGATATTGTCTTAAGTGATCTAGGTTGTGATGGAGTATGTATAATTTGCGATACATAGATCCACTGTGTATGTTTCATGGCTATGTCGTCTTGACTGAAATTTGTCGCATAGATCCACAGTGTATTCAAGTGGCTATGCTATATTATGACTGCATGGATCCACAGTGTATGATTGGTGGCCATGACCTTTGTTAATAATGTCATCAGTCTATGATCTGAGTATGGGAATGCCTACCTCAGGAATTGGTATACATGATATTCTATCGATGCTTGGATGTTTGTAGGTTTCCGATTAGATGTACTCTTGGTTCTTGACACACACATGCAGCTTACAAAGTCTCTCGACTGTCACTGATTCCACTCTCAGACTTTGGGGGGGGAATTCTGTTATCCACAATTTTGGTCATCATGATGATGTTGTGATGATGGAAAATCAAGCTCTTCACTCAGAATACTTTATTGAGAAAATTTACACTTGTCTTCTTCCAGAAATCATATTTTTCAAAGAAGTTCATAGGCTACCTATATACTTGCCTGTGAGAATGCCTGATTCTCGCAGGCTGCATTAAGATAGAGTGCGAGGGGTTCACACTATACCTAACTATCAGGGTGTGAGCATCTTCTTAAAGAGGAAAAATATGAAGTTCTCAAGCCTTCTAGAAGAGAATCTTTGAGAAGAATGAGTTGGCTAATGAATGGTTATCTAAGTGCTAGCATTCCAGATATCTTGGGATCATTCCTATCCAAGTAACTAATCTATCTTCTCCTATATATTGAGGAGATTGCTCATGGTAAAGGTTAGAATCAAGCTAGCAAGAGATTGATTGGAGAATTATTGAAAGCCTGTATGAAGGACTGATGCTA
>CBVK0100020796.1:0-35853 GCA_900067695.1 Picea abies
TCTTCCGATCTCACCCCAAAATACTCAGACTAAAGAAATTGTGAAAGTTGAACCTTTGAATGAAAAAATTAGTGTATTAACATCTCTTCGATAATTTATGTGACAAATGCTTCTTCTTCCTCACTTTTTACTTTGTCATCTCTTTGTCTCGATATACAATGGTTCTAACTTTTATTTGTTTTATTACTTAGTCACACATATCTTTTATTTTATTCTTTTCTTTCAACATTTTGCACTCGTGATTTGTATTATCACTTGTTGTATTTGTTAACTAGTTTTATGGTTAATTGTGAAATTGATAATCTTACCTTATCTACGAACCATGACAATGCATAACAATGTTAATGTTATAGTTAAGAAGAAAACAAATGAGAACAACCCATAACACTAAGACATTGCAGATAACTAAAACATATAAACCATACTAAGTCTTGAGGGTGGTTCCTTAATATTCTTATTTGATGTTGAGCAACCAACACTTGTCAATGGGCAGGGCACTGTGTCATAATTTGTGGCAAATGTCATTTCCATACTAACTAAACCAACTAGAAGAGGCCCAACAAGTATCAATTTGTTAACCTTTCCCAATTTATGATAAGGGTTGGGCCTATTTGTAACAAAGAGGCCCAACCAAATCCACATAATCGGGAAGCTAAAAATACCGTTAGTCTGAAAATGATTAAAATAACATTTTCAATCTTTTCTTTGGCCGACATCACAAAAATTTAAAATATATATATTGTCTTTAGTGTGCTCTCTTACCTTTTACTATTGTTATGCCATTAAAACACTGTCCCCTAATTTTCCTCAATCGTTATGATTGCTTATACAATATTAAAACCACCCACCTTGTAAGTGCTTTATACTAAATCGTGAAAAGCCAAAAATATCCATATGCGTTATAGTTCATCCATGGAATACATTTTAAATTTATAGACTGAATATCTTAAAATAAGTTTAATGAATTAATTTCAAAAATTAATTAAGATGGAAAAAATTATTTGTCAAATATATTTGATTAATGTAAAATTTTGGTTTACTGCTGAGGTTGAAAGTTTTTTTCCATATATTAATATTTTGTTCAATGATTTGTTGTACTTTGAACACTTAAAAGAATACTCTACTTTGAACACTTAAAAGAATACTCACAATAATTTTATAGGTATATATATTTTAAGTTTTTTCATATTTTTTTTGATATTACAATATTTTTAATACTGTACAATTAATTTGTATACACTTATTAATACTTATATATTAATATTTTGTTCAATGATTTGTTCTACTTTGAACACTTAAAAGAATACTCTACTTTGAACACTTAAAAGAATACTCACAATAATTTTGTAGATATATATATTTTAAGTTTTTTCATAATTTTTTTTGAAATTACAATATTTTTAATATTGTACAATTAATTTTTATACACTTATTTATTGTTACTCTATTTTTTGGGCAAATTTATTAATTATTTCTTTATTTATCATACATTTATTGTTTACATGATAACTTTAAGATGCTCTCCACACGTTCACTTGCAAACCAATTCATGGTAGGCACATTCTCCATATATGCACTTGTATAGAAGTTAACTAAACTATAGACACTCTCTTCATAAAATTATCTACACACAAGTCAATGGTGGATAACTAATTTTATACTTCAATAACTTCCATCATTATATCCTTAATTGATATGTTTGTATTTTTGTTTTGTTGTTGACAAAAATAAACTCCATAGATGCTCTTGCAACATTCTCTCCTTGTTGAAAAAAACTTAGCATCCTCATTCAACATGTATTGGCTTGAAAACAAGTTTGTTTGCACAATGTTGTATAGTATATGAAATCCTTGTATTTTCTCCATGCATCTTCTTCTTTCATTTCACCAAATCATCTTTTCTGTAAAAGTTATATGTTCTAGCTTTTTGGTAATTTTCCTAGTTGAACTCTCTTTTCTTAAATGCAACATTACTAATTCATCTTTTTAAAGAGGTTTTCAATATGCTGACTTACGTATGAACTCTTTAAACTTATTTTTATTTTTTTCTAGCTATGCTTTACTTTGTTCATGTTCATATAACAACTACATTTCTTCAACAAAAGTTTCAACCTCAATGATATGGTTCTCGTTTACTGACAAATTTACATTTAAACTTTTAACAAACAAATTGTTGGTCACAATCTATAATACTCCCTAACACCTTCTTATCTTTTTTAAGCACTTCATTTGTTGATTTTTCTTCAATATTTTCTCACACTTTTTCATAACACTCTCCAATTTCCTATACATGATTGTCTAACAACATAACAATTATTTCAACACTTCCTCCTTCACTAATCTTAATTGTAATATTTTTTCATCTTTGAATTTTTTTTATGACTTCCTTCCATCTTTAATTACTCCTCTATCCTATTGTCAAGGTCTTCTTGATTAACTACGACAAGCAACCATATAAATAACATCACACTCTAATACATCTTGATAATTTTCAAAATTTATGGTCACTTCATGTCCTTTTTGGAGCCAAGCAAACTTGTATGGACAAAAATGGTTCTCACATGTTAAGTTCAAATTGTGTACCTCTATTGTTTACAATAGAGTTGCAAGATTTTAACATGCCTTACAATTAAAAATACTTTTTTTTCACCAACAATTTTGTGCCTTAGCTCGTTGCACATGTTTCATAGCTTTTCTTTACATAATTAAGTTATATCATTGTGTCACAATTTTTTTTTTTCCGGGGAAAAAATTTGCTCAAATTATATTAGACATATAAATTTTTCATCTTTTAGTACATTTACAGGATTCTCTAGATCCTCAATTACTTCTAGAAAAAGATATATACTGGCATTCCACACAGTCCAAAAACTTTACAAAAAGTAATAGTCAAAATGAGTTCCAATACAACTACCACAGAACTGAAATACTGGGATATAATAACTGTGTATAAACAAAAAAGCATGGAGAAATAGATTCATCTTTTCATATCTGCTTCTCTAAAACAGATTCATCAATGAATCTTTAACTGTCTTCGCGGGCCTTCTTCTCCATTTGTCCATTTATAATAAGTAACCAATCCTTCAGGTTCAATCATAGCCTGCTTAGAAAGAAAGTCTGCATCAGAATTAAAAACTCTAAAAATATGCTGAAAGACAATAGATTGGAATTTCTGAATAAGTATTTTCGTTCTTTTCTTCCATACTTCTATGGATATCACCATCAGTCTGCCCTTGTCATTGAGCCAATCTATAACAACTTTTGAGTCGCCCATAACATGGAGAGATGGAATTTCCAAATGATTTGCTAACATTAAGGTAACCCAAGCTCCTAAGAGCCCCACCCTCGTATTTGTACCTTTACCACAGAAGAATGCCCATTTATACACCGTTGAATCCCAAGTTTTTATGATTCCTCCTGCCCCACTCCTATCACCATCTATTGCAGCTGCTCCATCGAACCAAGTAAGGGATGAATTCTGACTTTGATGTATCCAAATAGACTTTGGAGTTCAAGACTTTACCTTACTGTTGGGATAAGTAATACGTGCCAGGATCTTGTAGATAATCAAGTGCACTGAGGGGGAAGCTTCTTCAAAGATTGCCTGATTGCATTCAAGCCAAATAAACCAGATAACATATACTGCAATCATTGTAGGTACATTCTTATTCATATACTAGTTTTTCATACATTCCAGGAGGGAATTTCCTGTCCAATCGCCATTGAGGAATAAGATCTGTTTTAAAAAATTCCAAACAGTTAGAGTGAAAGGGCAAAGTTTGAAAATATGTAATGGAGTTTCCAAATCCGATTTACACAGTGGACAACGTCCCGGACCCTCCCATCCTTTCCTCTGCAATATATTCTAGGTTAGTATTTTTTCTTCAATTAGTAACCAAATAAATAGCTTTATTTTTAACTGAACGTTCCACTTCCAAATTGATAATCTCCATCTCTCCACATTGGTTAAGCATTTCGATGAAATAATACTTAGATAGAAATTCCTTGCCGATGGATTACTAGGACTGGCCCTGCCCGTCCACATAATTTGGTCTACACCTTCTTGTAGGATCACCCCAACATCAATAAGGTTTTTCCTATATGAATCCCATTCTAATGCCAATTATGCGTCCAGTCCTAGAACATTACTCTTCACCCAATAATCTGAAAGATCTACTGTTGTTGATGGATTCCATGCTTGAGCCAGTGTCACCATATTTCGTTCTTTTAAAGATGCTTGTAATGGAGTGGATAAAAATGAATTGTCCCCCATCCCCAAAATACGATCCTTTCCCAAAGCCACTAGCTCTCCTGATCTCAGGTTCCATCTTATACCATGTAAAATGAGATAAGTCACCTTCAATAATCCACTCCAAATTTTTGAAACTCCATTTTGTATAAAGGAATTAAATCTTAGCCACGTAGAAACATTTATGTTTCCAATATATTTATCCATTAATATCTTATGCCAAATACCTTTTCCGAAGAGTACCCTCCAAAGGGTATTAGCTGCTAATGCTTTGCTGAAGTCGAAGATATTGAGAATGCCCCAGCCCCCCATCTTTTTTGGAATGGATATCTTCTCCCAGTTACACAAATGCAAATGATGGGAAGTACTATCACGTTTCCACAGGAAATTGTACATCATTCTTCTCAGCAAGTTAAAAATCGAAAAAGGTACCACTGCCATGGAGAGCCAATATACCAACTGACTGGTTAAAACAACTTTGAGAAGACTTAAATGACCTCCCAATGACAACCAACGATAACCCCAGTTATTAATTCTCTTTTCAAACTTTTTTAATAGCCAGCTCCAATCCTCCAATCCTTGAGCCCCAACTTTGATATAAAAGCCCAGATATTTGAATCCCAGATCCATCGCTATAAAATTAAACGGGAACATAGCTTTGAAAACATTAAGCTCCAAATCAATTAATCCATCAAAATGAAAAGTAGATTTTAAGACATTTATTTGTAATCCTGAGGTTAAACAAAAAAATTTCAGAATCTTGTCAATCTCCCACCACTCCTGCATAGTAGCTTTTGTTAAAATGACCACGTCATCAACAAAAATAATGTGTAATATTTTTAAGGTTCTCGTAACTGGAATACCTGAAATTTTACCAACATTCTGACTAGCTTTCATAAGTAAGCTCAAACCTTCCATGACAAGTATGAATAGTAAGGGGGATAAAGGACAGCCTTGTTGAAGTCCCCTGCTGCTTTTAAAGAAATCTGCAGCTTCACCATTTACCAGAACTGAATAATAAGTAGAAACTGCGCAACTCATAATCCAGTTAGTCATATTGACTCCCATACCAATCTGAAGCAAAATTAATCTTAGCATATCCCAATTAACACAATCATAAGCTTTTTGTAAATCAAGCTTTAGGATCATTGATTTTATTTTCTTTTTCTTAATGTTATGAACGCATTCATGGACTGTCCCGATAGAATCCTGTATCTGTCTCCCCTGGAGGAAACCCAACTGCTCTTTAGATAGTGATCTAGAGAGAAAGGGTTTAATGCGATCTGCGATAACCTTTGAGATAATATTATAGCATAGATTACATAGAGAAATCGACCGAAAATCTCCAAAGCGATGAGGCTTGTTAACTTTTAGAATGGGAGTGATAAAAGTAGAGTTTAGAGCTCCTGCTATCATACCTTTTTGCTTGGACTCCTCCACCATTCCAAGTAGGTCTTCCCCTACGATATAAAAAAAAACCTTAAAAAATTCGACAGTCCAGCCATCTGGGCCTGGACATTTGTCGATTTTGAACTTATATATAACTTTCTGGAGTTCCTGTAAATCAATTGGTTTGAATAAGACCTCAAATTCCATATTATTTATCATCTCATTATAATGGGCAACCATCTGAACTTGTTTACTTATTGGAGGAATCGTCCCATTTTTATAAAAATCTTTAAAATGATGATAAGCAACTTTCTTTAAATTATCTTGACCATTGTGTACTTGTCCCTCCTCATCCTTTAGTTCCCAAAGATATTTACTATTCCTCCTAAAACTCACGTAACTATGAAAAAATCTAGTATTAAGATCTCCACTTTGTAACCAAATGGTCTGACTGCGTTGTTGCCATTGTTCCTCATTTTCAATAAGAATTTTTGTTCTTTATTGTTCTAGTAACTTAAGAGACTGGTCACCAAAATTATTAAAGATACCAACAGATTGATTCTGTAATCTAAATGAAATCTCCTTTTCTAACTCCAATAGTCTTGAGTTTTGGTGATACCTCACCTCCTTTTGCCAGGCTCTTGTTAATATTTTCAGCTCCTTTAGTTTCCAAACAAGTCGCCTTTGTCTTCCATTCTCCATTATAAACTTAGGATCTCTCCAAATTTTCTGAACAAGCTCAACAAAGAGAATTTCTTTTGACCACAATGGATTAAATTTGAATGGGAAAGCTTTGTAAGTCAGAGTCGAATCAAGCTGCAGTACAATCGGTGCATGATCAGATATATAGGGGAACTCCACACAAGCCCTATATACCCCAACCGATGACAAAATATCCTCTAATATGAATTCCCTGTCAAGACGTTTAGATATAGCCTCACTACCAGCACGACCATTCCTCAATGTTGGCATCAGAGTACCACGTTCAATATCTATCAATTTATTCTTGTGGAAATAGTTGATAAAAAAACTTTCCAGAGTACCCAAAGTATGAATTCCTCCCCAAATCTCCCCTGAAGACAGTGTCAAGTTAAGATCTCCAGCTAGTACTAAATTCTTTTGTGTTAATAGCCCCGACTTCTCAAGCCTTTCCTAGAACATTTTACGATCTGAGCACGGACCATAGATATTTAATAAGGATAACTGTCTTTTACTTTGCAGATCCAAACCTGTCAATAACAATCCACCACAAGTAAGATAGGGCATCAATTCAAAGGCATTTGGATCCATGATACCAAAAGACCCCCAGATTTCCCCACTGAGTTTACCGCACAATAGTGCCAATGGGGTCTAAGTAAATTAAAAAAAGCACGTGCTTTCTCAGCATGTACTAACGTCTCCTGTAAAAAAACAATGTTTGGCCTCACTTTATCAAGTAACCCTCGGACAAAGGCTAGTTTTAGGATGCCTTCCATTCCCCTTATATTAAGAGATAATAATAACATTATTTGGAGCAAGCAAGGGCCTTCATTGCTCTAAGGGGCCTGCCATCGGTGGGATGTTGGTAAGAAAGTTCAGTAGTCTTATCAGTGGAATATTTTTTCCTATCACTCCGAGTTTTCACCGGCGAATGCTCAATACCTAAACCACGTGACCAAGCAAATTCTGTCCCAATTACCCTCCCTTCAGTACTTTTCCCACTATCCTCCCCAAGGGCCTTCTCCGGGAGCTCTTCAAGTTTACCAAGAAAGACAGGCAGTTTGACAATGGATTCATTTCCATGAATGAAGGGGATAAGTGAATCAAGTACTGCCGTCAAATTTGATTCTTCTTCTTCCGATTCACGAAATCTGGGAAGAATAGGTGGCATATCAGAATCAGGTTGACTAGTGCCTAGGGATAATGTTGACACAATATGATAAGGAGGTTCTATGGTAGAGGGGCCGTTAGTGGACAAAACAACATATACACTCTATCAGTTGACAAGAGCCACAGGTTCCACAACCTTAAAAGCAGTCTGGGAGCTAGAAGGAGAAATCGAGTCTTCAGTTTCATCCACAGTGTTGTCTAAAGGTCCATCAACTGATAACGGTGGTGAGACAATATCAACAATAACTTGTTTAAGCCAGGCAGAGGATAAAACCAAATCTCTTTCCCCCGAAGTCAAAGTATGATAGAAAGACAGGTAATAAGATTGTAGCTTACCTAAAATCGACGTTGGAGGCTCCCGAAAGCTCGAACCACTGCCAATATGACTTTCAAAACCCGTATCCATCGAAAAATCAGTCTGAGTATAGTATCCCCTGGTGGGTTCCATCAACTCTTCATGTGAAAACTTCCCTTGACACTCACATCGAAGGTGAGAAGTACTTCTGTATAAACTACAACGAAATGGAATCCCTAGGTAATCGAGCTTTTGCACAATGATATTTCCTCGCCACTCTATTTCTAAAGTAGCAGGAAGTCCTTTCTGGATATCAATTTCCACCATCACCTTTCCCACCTTTCTCGCAGAGCTCGAAAGAGATCTCTCATCTGTCATAATAAACTTATCTAGAGAATTACCGATAGCCTTTAAGGCTCCAACATTCCACAAAAACTCAGGTAACCCAGGTAGTAAGACCCAAATGTGTCTAAATGGGAAGAAATCTGTGTCCGGGTTGAAAGCTAATCTCCACCTCTTAACCATAAGGCTATTCGAACCATCCACCCAGAAGGAGTTCAATAAAGTTGCATCGTCTTCCAGGATTCTACATAGAAAGCCTATCCAGCCTTTGGATAAACTATACATGTCTGGGACGTAACCAATAACCAGAACCCAAACCTGTTCTAACCAGGCAATAAGTTTCTCAACAGTCATACTTTGGTATGCAAACTTGCCGAAGAGTCTGCATAGAGTGAGCCTACAGGTATCTACTAAACCAATGTCTGCTCCAAGAACCATCCTCTTAACCTCTTTCGAGGCTTTCCACTGTTTCCTATACGAAATATCACCACCAGTAACCAACGAAGGGTTCACCTGTTTCTGTACTAAGCCAAGACTACCAACAACAAGTTTAAAACAACTCTGGACTAGTGGGGAGTCCCCTCGATTTTCAACTTGGAGTGCTGGTAAGAAGGTATCAAAAGACGGAGTGTGTCCAGAGTAAGAGGAACCAGGAGCCTGATTGACCAAAGGAATACCAGGGACTCCGTTGGAAAACTTAGGGTTCAAGTTAGGTTTTGGAGAAATAAGTTCGGTATTAACTGTATGTATCTGCCACAGATCATCTGCAGGCTCACTCAACAAAGCCTGTACCTCCGTATTAATAGAGTCGAGCCTGGAGGTAGCCATCTGGAGCCCACTAAGTAAAACCTCTTGGGATTAAACTAAAAATAATGATCATTGTGTCATAATTATTACTATAAGTTTCCTTTAGCCTTTTCCTTGTGCCAATTAATTTTTAGCTATTTTTCTATGATTTCATGCTTCGTTAGTTGGTATCGTTATGCTTCTTGTTTTATGGGTTTAAACCATGTATTAGTTTTTCCATCAGCATTTCAAACCAATCCCAGCTAGTTAATCTTTAAGACAAAGATGAACTAGTTTAACTTGGTTTGAAATGTTGATGGAAAACCTAGTACAACTCAAACTATTTTAAATTAGTTTGAAAGATTGATGGAAAATCTAATATGCAACTTAAACCCTTAAACCATGGAGCATAATTTTTCGTTTTTCTTCCTTGACTCCCCCATCTTCATTCAAAAATTCATATGATTTATGGCCTTTTTTTTCTACATTTAAAACAAATGATAAGCCTCCTTAGGTCGTAAAACCTCTACCATGTCCTCTTCCTCCTTGAGAAATTTAAAATCCTTTACCCTTTCCTCTTTCTTGATAAAAATTACTCTAGTTTGCAATTTTGAATTCTCTTCATGTCGAGTTTAGAATTTTGATGTAAAGGTTATCCTTCTACCTTTTTTTTTTTTTTTTGATGAAATGACATCTCTCATTATAAAATTAAAACTTATATTTACATTCCTAAATTACATCTCTTACTCTTTTTGTTTTAAATTAAGAAATTGCTTGAACACAATTGGTTTATATTTCACCATCAAAGTTTTCTCTTTGAGCTTAGAAACAATTTTTGTCGTGCACATTTAAATATGTTATTTTCCTTTTCTAACTCTCTCTTTTGAAAATAGCTCCACGAAATAATATTGTATCTTTTCAACTTGCCATATACCAACTTTACTCTTTGTGCCTTCCAACTTCTCATACTCAAAATATCTTTCCATTTCATTTACTTTTCACACTCCCCCTATATGAAAAAATGTTCAATTTTGCAATACCTTTCTCACTCTTTAGCATACTAATCAACCAGGTCAATACACCTCCTTCCAATTTTCATATTTTGAGTCTTGTTAAGGACCACTTGTCTTCTCTTCATTTCCTTTTTGTCTTTCTTCCAACTCTTTAATTCTTATTTTTGAATACTTGAAACCCTCGAGACAAACATGAACTGGTTTGTTCAAAATGTTGATGAAAAAGTAATACACGATTTAAACCCATAAACATGGAGGACCATTTTTAGATAATTCTTCTTTGCTTAGACACTGAGATAATTTCCCTTCTATTGTACATCTAAAACATATGTTAGGCCCCCTTGAGCCACCAAAACCTTTACCATATCCTCTTCCTCTTTAAATTGGTTAAAGTCCTTTCCCCCTTTAGTTGGGATATTTTGAATTCTCTTATTTGGAGTGTCTAATTTTAATGTAGTTGTCATATGAAGCAAACACATCTCATTATTATACCTGCCGATAGGCTGGTATATAGTGATGAGTTTGCCCTTGACTACCTATTAATTCAGAGATTGACCAAAAATTTGTAAGGTTTTCTAATGTCACACTTTAGAAATTGATTTTTTTATTTGTTTCAATTATTTAAAATCTTTTTTGGCAAGATCCCATTCGCTGTTAAAATGAACCTCTTATTGCCCAACCGACGACGGTTCATAAATGCGGTTCATATGGTCTCATTACTTTATTTCCGAGCCGACTGCTCATAAATGTGGTTCATACGAAATCAATTACCGCATTGGAAGGACTTTAATTGAAATGCAGAGAGATGTCTTCTAGATTAATGTTACCTGCAAGGACCTTGACTAAGAGTCCCATGATGATGTATGCTATTGAGGATAGCACCATGCAAAGCATTCTAGCATGCTTTCCATTCCAGATCTTCTGATAAATTGGAATGGTCGAATATCAGAACGTTCTTCATCTGGACTCTGCCTTAGCTTTTAGTTCTTCATCTTGTTCAATGCCGGACATGTGACTATCAGATTGATTTGAAATAGCTGGTGATTTTCTTTCTAATCTTTGGCTACTTGCTTCGGATGGAATTAAAGCGTTTGATGCAACGGTAAGAGCGATAGTATCATGTGACGGGGCATTCTGCTGCATTTGCAACAAAGCTGTATATGCCCCATTTGGTTTACTAATCAGTTCTTGGTGTCCACCAAATTCGATGACTTCACCATTTTGCATCACCGCAATTTTATGAACACCTCGAATAGTGGAGAGACGATGAGACAAAACCACTGTAGTGCGCCTAATAGAAGCCTTACCAAGCGTGTCCTGAACAATCTTCTCTGATTCTGCGTCTAGGGCACTGGTGGCCTCGTCTAAAACCAGAATGGAAGGGTTTTTTAGCATTGCTCTAGCTATGGCTATTCTCTGCTTTTGTCCTCCGGACATCTATACGTCGCCTTCTCCTATTTGGAAAGATATGAAGTGAATACTTGTTACTTTTGATCGACAAAATATAGCTAGTTTATGAATTGCGTTTTAAAAAAGGATGAAAGAGAACCTGTGTGTCATAGCCTTTTGGGAGTTGGCTAATGAAGTTGTGAGCGTTGGAAGATTTTGCAACACAAATGATTTCATCCATAGTCGCATCATCCTTTCCAAATAAACTATTTTCGTGAATGGAAGAGGTGAATAGGGCAGGTTCTTGACTAACTAGGCGAACAAAATATTTGGCTACACAGCCATTTCAGTTGCAGGCCTTTAATATTCTCTCCATCTAGAAGGACCTCACTTTTAAGTGGATCGTAGAACTGTTCTAATAATGAAATGATGTCAATTTTCTGGATCCACTGCTGCCCACTAAGGGCACTATTTTGCATGCAGGAATAGTGAGACAACAATTGTGAAATATCATGCTATCTGGTCTGGATGGATACGCAAATTGAACGTTCCGATATGCTTTCCATTCCATTCCAGGTTTTACGTTTATTTTTAGATGCCTCTTCGTTCAATGGTGGAAATTGGAATTGAAGATTGGGCTTCCTCGTACTTTTAACCAGCGAGCCAGCCGCAGCCTGCTGTCGCTTATAGTTAAGTATCACTGGTTAGGTGGTGTTTTATATATTTTTTAAATTTATTGGTCTAATTTAAATATTTGAATGTACAAATCCATTTTACAAAAGCCATTTCATAAATTTAACATTTACACAAATACCACCAAACCACCAAATAAATTTAAAATTAAATGAAAAGAAAAATAATCATATAGAGATCTGAGTGATTAACATAAATTCCATAGATAAAAACAAAATACTGAACCCCAAATGTTGAATAGGCTTCTCATCTACACATCCATTCCATGGAAGTGGTTTAAGAAATTCAACATTTACACAGATACCGCCAAGTGGATTTAAAATTAAATGAAAAACATGGAAGCGGTTCGGAGAAAATTGAAAATGAGGTTTAATCACTGAAAAATAAATGGACAACCTAGCATTATGGGGTAAGTGAAAACGAGGTTTAATTACTGAAAAATAAATGGACAGCCTAGCATTATGGGGTAAGTGACTGGCAAAAGTAATGGACAACACTCTATTCAACCTTTTCCATTTAACCATTATGAATTTCTGCATAATCGAGAGGTATATGCTACCATGCAACCTTGTTAAATTATACTTTTGATTTGCATTTCTTAATAATTTCTCTTGCTCTTTTTGTCTCACATCATGTGCCATTTGATTGAACAAATATGACTTATAGTGTATAGAAACCATCTTTACATTGCATGTTCAAATATATTCTTTACCTTTTCTCTAATTCTTTCTTTTTGAAAGTAACTCCACCAAATAGTAGCATGTTTTTCAATTAGTATAATATGCAAATTTTACTATTTGGGGTCTTCTAACTTTTCAAACTCAAAATAATTTTTCATTTCATTTATCTAATTAATTAAATTTTCACTTTCAAATTTCCATTGTATGAAGATTTATTTTTTCTTCGTCACCTTTCTAATTGTTGAGTAGATTAATCGACTAGGCCTCTACATCTTTTTTTTCCATTTTTCATCTTTTAAATTTGGTCAGGGTCGATTGCATTTTGTTATTTGTCTTTTTGTCTTTCCTCCAATTCTTCAACTCTTCTTCTCAATGCTTACAACTTTTTATTGAACATAAATTGTGCTTCTATTTTTGCTATTCTTCATCTCTTCAATATGCTTTTACTTCAATTCACCACTTCCAAAAACCAACTCACTCTAATACCATATAATGCAATCAAACAATGAATCTCTCAATAACAATCAAAATTATAATTCATATTGTAATTCACCACTACCAAAAGCCAATCCATTCTAATACTATATGATGCAATCAAACAATAAATCTCTTTACAATAATTAAAATTGCAATCCATGTTAATGTGTTCTCTCTCCACCAGTATAACAAAAAAGAGTTCAATTAAATTCCTTATACAAATGAATATTATCAAGATATCCTCTTTTTATCTACTTATAATTGTTAACACTCAAACAACACAAAATTCAATTTTAATTTCAATGCAATCTATGTTAGTGTGCTCTCTCTCCACCAGTGTAACAAAAAAAGAGTTCAATTAAATTCCTTATACAAATGAATATTATCAAGATATGCTTTTTTTTATCTATTTATAATTGTTAACACTCAAACAACACAAAATTCAATTTTAATTTCAATTGAAAATATAGATTATATTTTCATGATTAAATGCAAAAAAAAAAAACACATAAGTCACTCTCAACATTGATCCCACCAGAAATTATAGATAAGTTCATATATTGTGGAAGAATGGACAATATCAATGATAAATTGAAGAAACATTAATCAATTACTACCATAGTTGCTTTATTATTTTACCATATATTTTTATATAAACTATGTTTTTAATCTTGAATCAGTTGAAAATATATTTAATTATATATATATTTTTTAATTTATTATTTTATTTAAAAATTATCATTTTTAATAATTTAATTTTTTTTCCCATATATTTATAAAAAACTATTCTAACTTCCACTCATTTATTTCACACAAGTTAACCGTAAACATGATCTCCACATGTTTATACACATAGGTTAGTTATTTAACTACAAACAAATTAACAATGAGCACACTCTCCATACAATTATCTACACATTTAAGTTGGTTGTAGACAACTAAATTTGCATTTTGTTAATTCTCATTGTAAAATCTTTTCGTGGACAAGATACTACAACATTGATTTCAATTTTACTCCATATTATCATATTTTTTTCTAATTTGGAAATGAATTTTGTTAATTCTCACTGATTTCAATTTTACTCCATATTATCATATTTTTTTCTAATTTGGAAATGAATTTTGTTAATTCTCACTGTAAAATCTTTTCGTGGAGATGATATTACAACATTGATTTCTATTTTGACTTCATATTATCATATTTTTTTTCTACCAATAATGTTAAAGTATTTAAATTTCCAACCATATTATCATAATTCAATTCTTTTCTACCAATGATGTCAAAGTATTTAAATTTCTAAATATTTCTATTTTATATGTTTATATATTATAAAAAAGATAAATATTTTAAATTTACCTATAAAATAAAATGAACAAATTCATATTATATCATTAAAATTAGAGAAAATATTTTTTAACTTTTTATAAATAAAAAAAATAAAAATGAATTATAATAATTTACAAATTTGAAAGCATTTAAAATCTAAATTTTCTCAGTGTGAACCTCCATGGCTTAATTAATCATCTTAAGATTTTAAATCCATGTATAAATGTGTATGGTGTAAATATATCCATTTTGTTTTCTTTTAATTTTATTTATCTACCCGCTTATATAGTTGATAAGTTTTCTAACTTGCCTTGCCACTTATTTTATCTATGTGATTTTACCTTGACTTTTATGCAATATTTTAGGGAACAATGATCAAATATTTTAGGGAACAATATCAAATTTGAAGGATATTTTTAATTTCAAGTTAAATGATATGTATTTATCTGAACTCTTCCATAATGAATAGTTGCAAAAGTAGTTGTACTTTAATTGGTAGGAGTAACTAGATACACATTTTATAAGAAATTTAGTCTAAATAAAACATCTTTCCCATTTTTTTATCGCAATGAATAGTTGCAAAAGTACTTTACTTCAATTGGTAGGAGTAACTATATACACACTTTATAAGAAATTTATTCTAAATAAAATGTCCTTCCATTTTTTTAATAGTATTAATAGTTAATGAATCTTAATATAAATAAATTGCAATATCAATAGAAACTAATAATAAACACATTTCATAATTTCAAATGTGATTTTTGGATGTGTTATATGTACAATATAAATAAATAAATTTCATAAAACTTGAACCATACTTATGTTTTTTTATAGAAATATTAAAGTTTTAAAATTGGCATGCATGAGGACTACATCTTTGGATTCATATCTTGAGCTTATCACAATCATGCTTAACCATGGGAGTTAATGTCCTTTAAACTTACAAGCACATTTGGTATGTTCACTGTAGATCTCAGTTAAAAAGAAATAAATTCTAGTAGACCTTGAGGCTTTGTTGAAGGGTGATAACTCTATCAACAACCATGAAGAGACCCTACTTACTTTATAGGTATTTAGGAACATAGAAATGTATCATACAACCATGAAGAGACCCTACTTACTTTATAGGTATTTAGGAACATAGAAATGTATCATGATTGCATCCTTTGCTTATCATTTAGGTTAAGATGTCTATGATTTGGAGCTTCCTAAGTTCCATACAAGCATAGAGCTAAATGAAATCATTCATCAAGACCACCGAGTACATTATCTTATTGAGGATATTGATTGTTCACTTTATCTCCCAAAACATGCAAAAGTGTGTCATATTTGATATTAGAGCATAATCCTTAATTCCCTAAGCCATAGCTTGATGATAAACACAATTATGTCACCTTCTCCATAGCTTGCTTAAGAATCCCACATAGGCATAAAAAATGTTGCTCCAAACATTAAGGCTACAAAGGATGGAATTCATTAACCTTGAGTTGGGGATGAGGCACAAGGAAAGAGAGTTATGGGGCATTCTCAAAATATTTGACATAAAGTATCGTCATGGTAATGTTATTGTTGCTAGAAAGAATAAGATCAAAGTGAACGTGAGTGATAGATAAATATGCATAGAAACAAGAAAAGGGGAATGCTGCTTCTAGAGACCAAAGGCATGAGGATTTGATGCTACATACAATTAAATGAACAAAATCACAATTCTAACTATTGTAATCCCAATTTTAGGTTTTGTGATGTTGACAAGGTCCATTTTGTGTAGGTTCATATCTAAACTTAATCAAGATCATACGAGTTAGAAAAAAATCATCAAGCTTAATATATTTATTTTATCCCAAACAAAATCAGTAACAAACTTTTGTGTGAAACAAAGAAAAACTATGCATTAGCTTTATGATGAGCTTGACCAAACCTATTAGAGATTGATTGATCATTAATATATTTACATTCAAGTATTAATTTTGTGTTTTTTTCCCCATTAAATATCTATTGCAATAATGGGGATGCCATGAACTACATATTAAGTGGTTGAGAGGCCAACCAATGTGATAAAATAATAATAAAATATTAGATACTAATGCTATAACCACATCATGACTTATAACAGACAAACACATAACATTAGAATTGCAACAAAATAACTTTGTTCAACATGTTAGATACCTTTAGAGAGATGGAATATGTGAACATGAAGAAACAATCGTTTGATCTTTATTATTTGCTCTTCAAAATTATCATTGAGCCACACTTTTAGTTAATCTTGCTAATAAGTTTCTAATGCCATTACAATTTACACACATGACCAATGACCAATTGTTTTGGTGTTTTGCAAAGTCAAGAGAGGAGGAAAATATAACAAATGAAATGACATTATGGTGAGTGTGGGAGCTCAACAAAATATGGATAGTGAATGTGATGCCAATTCTTATATCGACAAGTATCAATAGTGTTTAGAACACTTGAATTCAATTGGTGATTTAGAAAGATAATGTGTCCAAGCTTCTCTAAGAAGCTTCCATTAAGTGACACTCAAAATGATGGATTTTCCAATATCGTGGCAAGATTATGTGGGTGTAAGCTATGTGATGGATTTAATGTTGTGGAAGGGTACATTTTATCAAGGAACAAATGAGAACCAATAAGAATAAAGATGATTTTAGTCTTTAGATGCCAAAGGCAAGCGATGAGTGTTGAATCATGTATATTGATCACGATTCACATCCATTCTCATCTAATGATAAAGGTACAATGACCATTGAACACCCAAGAGTTGGGATTCAAGACATTGATGGATTGTTGAAAATGAGACCCTTCTTTTGAAATTTTATAATATTTGTTGTCCTTCATCAATGATAAGATAATGAAAAAATTTACATTTTTTTGAAGGGTGATTTTTGAATTATCATTTTAAAATTAATTGAAGGGCCCTTCAAAGAATTGGAAATGGTACAATTTTGATTATTAACAGTGATTACACTCTTTGAGCATACTCCCTTGGGCACACATCCATTAGGCATGTAGTTTCCATATGCCTTGGGCGCGATTGGAGTTGCCTTTAGATGGAAATAACATGATCAGATGAGTTGGCCCACTTAGGAGAAGTTGGGTGCATTTGAGCCTGGATGAAAGAAATGATCGGGGGACTTAGGAGAGTGCAAATGACCTGGGTGTGGATGGCTTGGGAAGATGGACCAACAAGGTGACTTGGATGTGGAATTGATGTGAGATGGAACAATTCGACTGATGTTGGCTTGAGGTGAACTCGGGTCCACTTGATACAACATGACTTTCCAAGTGACATTAGGTTTGTATGAGAATGTGGATGCCTCATCAAGTTAAGGCATTAAGAAAGTAAGGAAGCAAGAAAGAGTCATCCAAGCAATTTGCAATCTTGTGCTAAGTTTGAGGATTGGGCACTGCAGAAGTCTTGATGTGGCTAAGTGATAAGGTGGCAGAACAGGACCTGTAGTAGGCAAGCTTGCAGATGCTTCAGGGGTTGGTTTCTACAAGGTTTTGGGTAGTTTTGGCATAAGGATATTTTCCTTAGATTCTTTGTACATCATGTGATCGAGCCATAGGAAGGAGGCCACGCTTCCCATTGTATCTTGCAACATTCTTATATATATATATATATATATATATATATATATATATATAACAAGGGTGTTAGGCACTTGGCTTGGGTGTCGCCCGTCCACATGTGTTGTGTATTGCATATGTTTTATATGTGTTGAATGCTATTGTCTCTTGCTTACTATTATATTGGCTAACTTGTGAAATTGGGTAAGTGTTGCATTGTAGAATGTTTTAAGATTGTGGTTGGACACATGCCTAATGTTTCTTGTTAGATGATGAACTAAGTGTGTTAGACTTGGTTGAGGCATCTAACTTGTTGTAGCCTAAGGTGAAGTTATGGGAATACTTTAGGTGAAGAGGAATAGTTTGGTTGTAGTAGGTGCAAGTTGGTCAATTCATTCATCTAGAAGAAGGCGATGCTACATGATCGTAGGTGCTAGAACGACTTGGACAAGTTGAAGAAAAAAAAATGGGTAGAGTGCAAGTTTGGTAGTTGATTGTGAAACCATTTTCATGAAGTTGGTGCACTTCAATTTTGTGACAATGGTTGCAGACTTCACTTGATCTAGTGGACGTATTCGCTAGTGACATTTCCATGACAAGTTGTATCAAATATCTCATGAGGCTCGTTCAAGCATTCTGGGCGAATTTGAAGCGAAGTTGTAGGCCTTCGAGCAAGTTGGACATTTGACAACAGTTTGAATTGATAGCTGGGAAGAGCATGGGCTTGGTGCCTTAGTGAAATAGGCATACAAGACGTTGTTTAGATAGAACGATGGAGGCTTTGTTGGCTAATTAGGCGTGTTGCAAGCTTGAGGCAGTAAGGAAGTCTTAAAACTTGGTTGGAATTTTTAAATGTGTCTTGGGGTCGAATTGCGACATCGAAGGCACGAATGAAGATTCATGAAAGACCAAGAAGGACGCCATGACCAGGAACTTGGAATAGTGGGATCAAGAGATCCGACACTTGTACCAGGAGATCTGTGGTGAAGATAGAGTTGACCAACGCACTAACAAAAGCTTGGGTCCAAAAATTGAAGGCTTTGACAGAATAAGCAGAGGCTTGGATGTTGTCAGGTTGGGGTCACTCTGAAAAGAGGAAGCCGAATAATGTTGAGACGAAGAAGCAACCCATATTTCCTAAGTCCAGAGGTAAGTCTGTTACTTGCTTTCTTTGTCACCAGAATCACTTTACAATAGAATGTCCCTCAAAGGAAGGGTTGAGCGACTTAGAAGAATCCTAATTGGAGCTGACAACAAAGAAGAAGCTTGTAGCCTTGGAAGTGACGATCCAAGAGTCGTAGCCCTCAATGGAAATATTGGAGGGTCTAGATGTCTTGACAACAGGTTTAGGTGAGTTTATGGCAGTATGCCATGGACATGGTTTGCAAGATGAAGTTGGGGATGGACTTTGTTTTATCGAAACAACTATGAGTCGGCTAAAGGTGGCAGCCTTGGTGGACATTAGAGTAACCTATCATTTTGTGAGTGGATAAACTGCTATGCCACTTCATCGTAAGCCTGAAAGTAGCATGGCTGCGTTCAAGGTGGTCAACTCAACAATGAAGCTAATAATTGGGGTGGTTCGTTCTGTTTCTTTCAGAGTTCAGGATTGGTTTGGTAGCTTGGATTTAACGATGGCTCCTTTGGATGATCACATGGTCATCTTGTGACAAGTCTTTCTCAAGCTTGCCAAAGTTGTTCTGGTGCCCCATGATAATTGTTTAGTTTTCTTAGATGAAACCAATACATTGTGTGTGCCTATGATGACTAGAAGGAAGTTGGGATGGATGCATAGAATGGCAATTATGAAGCTGATTACAACAATGGGTGGATCCAAAAATAGGCCTTAGGTCAACACATAGCAACAAGAGTTGGTTTTAGGAAAGGCATCCATGGGTTCCAAGGATGGTATGGTCCAAGCAAATAATAGGTTGACAACATTGGAAGCCTCAGTGAAGTTAGACTTGGAGAAGATTGAATGATTGTGCACCTTGAAGAACCATAAATAGCATGTTGGGGACAAGGTGAAACTTGCACCAACAACATTGGTGGAGGTCATTGGACATGGCATACTAAGAAGTACTTTGATGTCCATAAGAGGAGTCAAGTCAGTTAGATGTCTCATCCTGGGTGGAAAATTATCTAAGTGTTGGGTCCATCCATTGCATAGAGGCACTTTCCCAACATAACTCTCGGGTGGATACAAAAGAAGTAGAATATGAAGAATTTTCCAAATGAGATGCAACTTCCACTGTGGATTTTTGTAGGATGGCCATGGGGATCTATAATTATGAGCTAGCTATAGATTGGTTGGAAGGATTGGGTTGCACACCTCAAGAGGCAGAGGCAATTTTGAACTACTTGCGCATGAGGCACAAGTTGGAAACCATGGTTGGAAACAACCTTGGAAGCTACTAGATGTCTTATTTTCTTTAGAAATCCATGAGTAGGCTCATTTCCCAGGAGCGTGCTCATGGCCAAGGAGAAGGCCCACTGTCGAGGACCAGGTAGTGGATCCTAGAGAGATTTTGAAGAAGGTGCCACCAAAAATTGTTTATGGAGATAACTTGATGGCGTGACAGGAAGGTGGTGACCTTTCCTTAGTTCAATAGAGACAGAGGAATGTTGGGTGGTGGAAGGTGACTTGATAGTGGTAGGCAAGGTGGTGGCCTTGTCTTAATCCATTAAGGTTGGACAACATGATTGAAATGAAAATGAAAAAGACTTCTTTTGGGTATGGAGATGTGTATGCTCATGGATTGGATGTGATAGTTGAATCGATCACCCAACTAGTTCAAGACTTGAGGGGTACCAGTGTGCAGAAGCATGAACAAATGAGTATAATTATAAATTTAGTAGTAGGTCCAGGAGGTGAAACACATGGACATTTTGGATGATCTTCTTGATAAAGGTTGGATTGCAACTGTAGGAGACAATGATAGTAGTGACAAATTAGATCACAACCACCACAATGGAAGGTAGCAACAACTAGGGGCATTGGTGACAGAGTTGGGAAAAGAGGCACTTGTTCATGGATTGGATGGAGGGCAGTTGCATGAAAACTTTGGCTTGGAAAATGTGGAGAGTTTGGTGTTGATTATGGACAGATGCATGGATTTTGATGGTGACTTGAGGACACGAAGTTATTGAGTCCATTTCTGATGACGATAATGATTTTTAGTGGGGGAGGATGTAAGACCCTTTCCTAGAGTGATGTTGGGTGTCTTTGTTACATCGACATAGATGGTTATTTCGGAGGGTCAAGTCAAATTGGCCCATTGGCAAGGTGCATGGTGGACAATAGCCTTGGCCTATTGGCAAGGCACGAGCTAGATATACATCTTAGCCCATTAGCAAGATAGAC
Organism: Picea abies; assembly: GCA_900067695.1. NCBI lineage: Eukaryota > Viridiplantae > Streptophyta > Pinopsida > Pinales > Pinaceae > Picea > Picea abies. The sequence continues at coordinate 21,458 of CBVK0100020796.1, forward strand.
TATGGACCTATGAACTTAGGTGCACCTACAAAAATATAGGGTGCATCATCATTGATGGATGTGGGTGCATCTATGGATAGACAACGCGCTCCGTAGATGGAGTCAAGTTGGATGCACCAAATGAGTTAGGAGAACTTGGCTAGACAAAGTAATATTGTTGTAGGTAGCCTTGTTCGTAGACATGTGTAGCATGGGAGACAAGTTAGCTAGAGGCTTGGTGAGAATGGGTGCCTAGACTTATATGGATCGAAGGATTTAGGTGATCTGTACTTGGGGATTACGATGAGCAGTCAAGGTGCCTTTGTGCACAATTTGTCACATATTTCAATCGTGGATCACACTCATAGGGCACACTCCCTTGGGTGCGACTGGATTTATCTTCAGACAGAAGGAACATGATTGGACAAGTTGGCCCACTTAGGAGAATATGGGAACACATGGAAATGGATGGATCGAATGGCCATGTGACCTCGGTAGGCGTGACTGACTTGGGTGCAGATGGCTTGGGTGGACGGACCAACTAGGCAACTTGGATGTGGAGCCAATGCGAGATGGAATCGTTCAATAGATTTTGGCTTGAGGTGAACTTGGGTCTGCTTGATATGACGTGACTTGCCAAGTGAAAGGAAAGGCTCGTATAAATATGTGGACACCTTATCAAGTTAAGGCATTGAGAAAGAAATGAAGCAAGTGAGAGTCATTCAAGTGATCTATGATCTTATGCCAAGTTTGAAGATTGGGCATTGCAAAAGTATTTTGTGGATAAGTGACAAGGAGATAGAACAAGACCTATTGGAGGTAGGCCTGCCGATGCTTTAGGGGTTGGTTTGTACAATGTTGTGGGTAGTTTTGGCATAAGGCTATTTTCCTTAGATTCTTTGTACATTCTGTAATTGAGTCGCAGGTTGGATGCCATGCTCCCCATTGTATCTTGTAAAATTCTTATATATATAAAAAATGTGTTAGGCACTTGGTTTGGGTGTCATCTGTTCACATGTGTTGTATACTACAGATGTTTTATATGTGTTGAATGGTACTATCCCTTGCTTACTATTATATTGGCTAACTTGTGAAATTAGCTAAGTGTTGCATTGCAAAATATTCTAAGGCTATGGTTGGATGCATGCCTAGTGTTGCTTGTTGGAAAGTGTGTTAGACTTGGTTGGGGCCTCTAACTTGTTGTATCCTAAGGCAAAGTTATGTGTAGACCTTAGGTGAAGATGCATAGTTTGGTTGTTGTAGGCACATGTTGGTAAACCCATTGTGGCTGAGACAATGAGGTGATGCATGACTGCATGTGTCAGAACGACCTAGGCATACCAAGTCAAAGAAATAAATCTGGGAGGACTACTAGTCTGTGACACAATGTGTTTCAAGGAATAATCTCTAAATGACAACTAAGTGACATGATGCTATTTTTATTGCCAATAAACATGGAATTGCGGGAGTTACTCACATAATAAAAGCATAAACCCTTCTCACCAACAAACTGGTTTATGGATTTATAAAACAAAGGACCTGGGCATTATCTTTCCAACAATAGATTCCCTATCACATGTTAATAAATCTCATGAACTTAAATAACATGTTGATGGTTATAGTTTTCATTAGAAGTTAAGATATAAGAACTAATCCCACATTATGAAATTGCTCATTAACAAATTTATTCAATCTTGAGCTTCATAAGGCCCAAAAGATATTTTTGGTAAAATAAAAAGAAGGCTATGGGGAAAAAGTGGGGTTGTTTACAATCATGAGGGAAAATGTGAATTTATTTATGTTTAGGGGATGAGAGAAAACACCAATAATCATGAAGAAGTATTAGCCTTATACTAAGGGATAAAACTTCTCAGATTTTGTTTTATTAGAAAGTTTGTCATTAGAAACTCATTGATTATCATTCATTGTACCAGAGACATAAACTCCTCTAACTTGTCATGTCTTGTTAGAATGATCTCTAGAATATAGAGAGTAACAAAGAATTTTGATTTGGTGGAGTACTATAAGGTCTTCCGATCTTTTAACAAGGAAGCAGATCGAATGGAAAATAAAGGAATATTCACGAATCAAGGATTTCTAGAATAAAATGGGGGGGCTATTTCTATGATTTTCTCTCAGGAGCACTCACATTATGAACATTAGACATAACATGCAACCTAAATGGTGAAGTTCATCATGCCACACAAATTGGTGTTTAAATCCTCCTATCACCCCCATACTTTCCTTTGATGTTTTTGTGCTTGGGAAGTGGTCAAATTCAATGGGTGATGAGTTGGGCTTTCTTGGTAGAAGTGGGGTATCTTAGGCCTGTTTGAGGTGTCTCTTCATTCTGGTATCTCTTCCATGCATCTAAGTGGTTGCATTGAGGCCTATAGACCCCCATCTCACATTGACTCCAAGGGAAGCTTTGGATGCATCTGCATGATTGAGGTTTTATGAGAGGGGAGTCTACCATATAGTTTTGAAGATAACAACTAAAAACATGACAAATTACAATAATTTAGGGTCTTCCTCAGAGATTTTCAAATTGATTGTCTTGTTTGGTGGAAATTATGAGCTCATGAGTATCTGCAATTGTACTCCTCCATTTCCTCTCTATTCTAGGTGGATCCCCTCTCAACTCTACAAAGTTGTAAGGCTAGACTTGTTGCAATGGATGGTGTGATAAGCATGCTAGTCAGATATCATGGGAAATTGTGGCAATTCGCAAGGAAATAAGAAGAATGGTGTATCAAATTGAATCTCTATAAGTGGTAGTAACTTATCTCAATAATAGATTGTTTTCACAGCTGGAATCTTAACATGTTCGAAATGCAGAACTAGAAACTAAACTGGCAATACAAGATGAACAAATTGAGAAACTTGTTGGAGCTTTAGAATCAACCAGATGTTCAAATTCAATGGCTTCTCACCATCAAGGCTCAATTGTCTCCATCAAGGAAGTGGCTAAGGAGGAATAACTAATTTAACATAGGTACAATGATAGAAAATGAAGAAGTATCTCAATAATTCAAAGTAGGAGATCAATTGGAAGTCCATAACATACAATATTTTCACTAAAACATCCAAGTTTTATGTATTGTCACTTGATAAGATTGCTAGCACAGTTTGTTTGAATGTATAGTACTAGGGAATTCAATTTTGTGAAGAAAAAAGTATGTGTAATGCTGGTTGTAATAAGGTATATGCTAAGTTTTGGAAATTTTGATTTCTTAGTCGTAGACTCTCTAGAAAATTGTATTAACTTGTTGTATGGTGTGGCCACATCTTTCTTTTAATACAAATTCTACCCTTTTTGATTTAAAATAAAAATAAAAATAAGAAGAAGGCTAAACATTCTACAATTTTGAATTTTCTAGTTTGCCATCACCAAAATTTAGTCATAAAATCTTTGTTGCCATTGTAATTTTGGATTGTTGAAATCATTGTTTTTAATGTAAAATGGATTCAACACCCTTAAATACCTCTATTGCAACTTAATTTTACAATATAAATAATTAATATTTACAATTTCATAAATTTAAAATGATTCTTACCAAATTTTAAACACAAAAAATGATAACAAAAATCAAATTTATAAAACATTTACACTACAACGAAAAAAATAAATAAAAACAATATTACAAATATAAATATGAAAAAATACAACTATTTCCCAAGTAAAATGCTTGTATCTATAAACATGAGATAATATCTTTCAATTCCATAAAACTTTAACAGGATGACATATTCTAAAAGAATGTTTTTATTAGAAAAATCATGTATTTGAAATATTGATCTCGCTTCTTAAGATAAACTTACCATTAACCAATCGACATAAATAAGGTTTTTTCCTTGTTTTTTATCATCTAGATAACCATTTCTTTTGGTTGGGTGGGCTTAGTTTTTTTGGGTTGATCGAAGAGATTACTAATCCACAACCCAACCATGCCACTTCCCAACGTTAATAAACCTTTATTGAAAGTCAGTGCCAAATTAAAGATATTTTTTGAATGATATTTTAACTAAGCTTGAGGATGACAATGCCACTCCCCAATGTTAATAAACCTTTATTGAAAGTCAGTGCCAAATAAAAAATCTTTTTTGAATGATATTTAATGAAGTGAAATGTCATGCAGAAAAGGGCGAAGCAATGATTATTTTTCTTTGGAATTAATGACCCTTTAGACAAAGGAAGTAGGTAATGTGCATTTTCAAAAAGTATTTATTCCATGCGCTTACACTTTAAGAATGAGTCATATAACAAAGTACTCATTATTCAAAATAAAGTCCCATGAAGTGACTATTTAATCATCCACAATCCATCATTGAAGGAAAAAAGTGAACTCCATATAATTAACTAATATGTAACTCATGGTCCAAGTTAGTCTCGATGCTTGTAACTCATGGTCCAAGTTAGTCTCGATGCTTGCTTCAACAACATTCATTTTATATGATGAAACCCAAGGCACCATATTTTGATGAATTAACTGTTGTAAATACATTCCCATTTCCCTTAATAATAATTACTTTCCCAGTGCAATTCATTGACATTGACTTAGGTGTTAGCGTAGCTTCTAAGGATGTGTGAGAAACAAGCAATTTGGGTAAGTCACCAGGCTTGAAAACACCTATATGAAACATGAAACATGATTTCTTAAGGGATTAATTAAGATACATCTTAAATTAAGATTATTATTTAGTTAATAATTTGTTTATTAATTAATTTGATTTTTTAAGAGATTAATTAAGATACATCTAAAATTAAGATTATCATTTAGTTGAATAATTTGTTTATTAATTTGTTTAATAGATAGAAGCAATTCAATTGTGTAAGTTAATAGGTTTGAAAACATCATATGAAACATTGACACACATCCTATAGTTATGGTCACACTCAAATTATTATTTTTTATAAAAAATTATTTGATGGTCAATATTTTATAAAAAAAAAAGTGTGTCACACATGTAACTTTTATAACCATTGCAATGATTTTGAAAATAGATTGATTATTTACTAAAACATTTATAAAACTTAGTCATGATTATGTTGATTATACATAAAAATATAGCACGAGACATAAAACATATTAGCATTAGGTCTAAGCATAAACACAATGTCATTAAGTTAAAGTAACTCATAGTTTAATTGGTACTAAATGACTATTTTCCACAAAAATCGGATGCACCCATCATTGCTTAACTCAATAGGTTTCTTAGTCATGTGATTTCAAGTGCTAAAGTTAAAAGAACTTGTCATTGTTATGCACAATAGTAGGAGGCTAGTTATGCCTCATTTCCATGCTATCCCTGACGATATGATTGGGCAAGCAATGAGGTTGGCCGTTGAGTATTTATGACTAGTGAGATTGAATAGATTTAGCCGAGGAAGCACTAGGTGGCTCCTTAATCATATTACATGGAACACCTCCCCAAACATTTAATACATGATCCATTTCCATTTCAATTTTTGGCACTTGCAAAGTGATCTACAAGGACACTCAAACATCATATTAAGGAGTTATCAAATCATGAAAATCTTCTAGTTGTGTCATTCTTATAAAATAAGGTATAGTTCCTCTTCTTTAATAAGAAAAAAATAATTTTCACATGAATAAGTTGCCATGAATCTTGAAATTCTATAGTACAAGGTATCTTATCTCTTAGGAGAGTAGCTCTTTGGGATATGGAAGCAGGGGAAGTTAACCACAACATGACTCATCCCATCCCCATGGAGACTTAACAGGGGACCAAACTAAAAAATATGCTTAATAGTATCAAGTTGATGACATTGTGTGTAACTAGGTTTTTGAACTTCCATGTGAACGAGTCTTCTATCAATATCAATAGATATGCCTCCCTTACCTAATGGCCATGCAAATAAACCTTTTTGTTTTATTTCAAAGTAGTCTCACATTGTAGTTTAATCCTCTAGAGTTTATTCAATCAACCATCCACGATTGGCCTTTATTGCAACCATATTGACAGGTCCATTATATCTCCTATTAATTTCTTAGTAGGGTATTTAGATTACTTATGCATTTAATTATCAACACAAAGCTTGTAAAGCTTATGAGGTCTCGTGAAAAATATATGCAAGGCTTCAAGGTTTTAATGATCCAATTGGACACCAAATTAAATTGCTTAATTACTATATAGAAATCCAATTCTAATTTACTAAAAGCAAAAGAATGTAATAAGAAACATTCAACTGGTGATTTAGTTCTCAGGTTCTGTAGCAATAGGAACTATAGAAAACAATCATGAGCTGATGTATGAGAAAATCCACACTCACTGAAACACAACTCAAAGAAAAATTCTTAAAAATAAATTATCTTTGAAAACATTTAAGCAATCAAATTTAAAATGGAAATTTACAGTATAAAATCATAAGAAAAAACATAAAGTAAAGCAACACCAATTTCCTTCAGAGGGACCTTTCTCTGCGGAGCAGCCTGTTGATGAAGTACTACAACACTCAATTAATTCAATAGTCAATACTCATGAATTCAACAAATAAGCTTTGTATTAAAAAAATAGAGATTTACAACATAAATTTTTCTTTTTGTATCAATGTGTCTTACCGTCCCTATTTCCTTCTCCCCATTATATATATCTATCAATATGCTACACTAACTTATATAAGAATTTAATGTAGTGCATCTGTGATTCAGATGGATCTTTGTGGCCATCCATCTTTTCCACTGAATCACCATTTTGAGGATGTGGTTTTGATAAACCATGATATTCTCCCTTTTGATGGGGAATGGAATGTAATGTCATCTTAATTTGTTAATTATAGACATCATGTGATGATTTCCTAGTGGTCTTATGTACATGCCTACAACATAGCGTTAATGCACTGGATCCCATTAAAACTACATAGTTAAGCGTGCTCAACCTAGAGTAGTACTGGGATGGGTGACTGCCCGGGAAGTCCTAGTGTTTTACAGGCCTATGGATTTTATAAACTTAGTCCAATTTATCTCACATGCATCATGGGAATTGTTATCCTCTCACTCTCTCATATATAATTGAGGTGAAGGAAACCCTTTAAGCATGCGATGGAGTGTGATGTAAATCTTGTTGTGAATGAAGCATAGCCAACATTTCTTTCCTTTCAGAGATAGGCTACCCTATTCTGCCAGTTTGTGTTCTACAATGTTTTTCTATCTTATTCAGTAATAGAAGTTGGGTTTCACTATATTTCTGTGTTTCATTGTTATATCTCGGTTGTATTTCTATCTTCATGTTGTTCTCAAAATAATCTGGATCGGTGGTATCATAGCAGTCTGCTCCTTGATATTTCTCTGAGTAGATCCCCAACGAGGTAAAGGTATAGAGATTTGGGTCTCGAGCTAGTTTCACTTGAGGACAACCTCTCTCGCTAGCCCAAGCGACCTCCCACGGGAGAAGAAAAGAGAGATGACAGAGCAAGAGATCCTTTCAAGATGTTGATCGAGGAAGCTCTCGTGCGAAAGAGGAATGAGATGATGGACAACTATGCTCAGATCCTTCAAAGACTATCGATGACGATGATTGAGGCATATTTGACAAGAAGCCATTTCGCAAGTGCGACACCCTTCAAGGTACAATTCAATTTTGATATCCCCTTATTGAAGGCTAGATATATGAAGATGCTCTAGAAAAATGGTTGATTCTGCTAGAAGGTTATTAATCAGTCCAAAATTTTTCTGAAAGTGAAAAGATCACCTTCACGCTCCTTAAAGCCCTTCCCCATGTCAGAGCTTGGTGGGAAGGTTACTGGGAGAGGTACACTGCGGATGAATCTACACTATTTGGGAGAGAACCCACTTGGGAGGCCTTTGTAGATGCCCTAAAGGAGGAGTTCTACCCTGTCAAAAACTATGATGACCAATACATGAGATGGACAACTCTGCATCAGAAAAGAGACCAGACGGTGCCATAGTACACCAATATCTTTCATACCTTACGTTCAAATCTAGGTATCAAAGACTCCGAGCAACACTTGGTTTTGAAGTACCACAATGGTATACACAGGTACATCCAAATAGAGATGGATTTCTTGGACATATCCTCACTGGGAGTGACTTATCAATATGCAGTCAAAATTGAGCAGAAATTCAAGTAGCAGAGTAAGTGGGAGAAGCATGGAAAAGGAAACTCTAACTCACATAATGAAGAATAGAGCAAGGAAGGCCAACCTTAAGAGAGCCAGTCCTAGATGCAGACAAAAAAGAGTAACGGGAAGTCGAAGAAAGACACTGGAAAGTGGTGTGAGTTCCACAACATCCCTTGGCACAACACTAATGAATGTCGCTCAATACAGTCATTGGTGGCTGAGCTCAAAGACAAAGAGATGAACTCCGACTTGGACCCTAATTCAAATAATAATAAAAGGATACAAATCATTGATTCAAAACCCACTGCTACTATATCAACTGCAACAATCCAACCAGAAGAGGATCCTGAGGAGGGGGAGCGACTCTTCCATTCACATATGTGGGTGAAGGGGACCCCACTACATTTTATTGTTGATAGTGGAAGCCAAAATAACATCATCTCAGTAGAGGTTGTCAAGCAGTTGGATTTTCCAACAACACCACACCCGCAACCATACAACATCGGGTGGCTTCACCATGGTCAAGATCTTCATGTCAGCCAACAATGTCACCTGTCCTACGACATCAAGCCCTTCAAGGATGAGGTAGTGTGTGATGTTGACCCATTGGAAGTCTATGATGTTCTATTAGGCCAACTATATATGTGGAGGCATCATGTTGTTTATGAGTCTCGACCCCGTAGCATCATTGTTACTCTAGGGGGTCAGCTATAAAGGATACTAGAAGTAGTTTCGACTATTGTCCCACAAAAACAATGCCACAAAGTAATCTCTCATACTGCAAAGTTTAGCCTCTTCATAATCTGATCAAAAGGTGAACAAAAGGACACTGCAACCACTGCAGACTCAGCCTAAGACCTTTCTATCCAGCAGGAGCAGATTGACAAAATTGTAGAAGAGTACCAAGATGTTCTTGCTGCACCCACGGGGGAGCCTCCACACTACACAATCAAGCAAGTTTATAACATAACCCTTCATACTCTTCATGTTTCATCTTCATCGATAGAGTCCTCCCACACTTAGACAAATCATGCAGCTATATTGGTCAAACAAATCCAACCCCTCCAACAACAGGTTCATGACAACCTTGAACAAGCTAAGCAGGACAACTTCTTCAGTAAGGCAAGCAACGCACCAAGCTTAAGATTTAGCAGAAGTCTCCCCGTCTACCAAGGAAACTTGACACAATGGGTACCATTGCTTCCTAAGGGGGGAGGAATGATCCAGATGGATCTCGGTGGTCATCCATCTTTTCCACTAAATCACCATTTTGAGCATGTGGTTTTGATAAACCACAATATTCACCCTTTTGATGGGGAATATAATGTAATGTCATCTTCATTTGTTAATTACAGACATCATGTAACGATTTCCTAGTGGTCTTATGTACATGCCTACAACATAGCGTTAATGCACTGGATCCCATTAGAAATCCGCAGTTAAGCACACCCAGGATAGAGTAGTACTGGGATGGGTGACCGCCCGGGAAGTCCTAGTGTTTTACATGCCTATGACATTTTATAAACTTAGTCCAATTTATCCCACATGCATCATGGGAATTTTTCTCCTCTCACTCTCTCATATATAATTGAGGTGAAGGAAGCCCTTTAAGCATGCGATGGAGTGATGTAAAGCTTGTTGTGAATGAAGCATAGCCAACATCTCCTTCCTTTTAGAGATAGGCTACCCCATTATGCCAGTTTGTGTTCTACAATGTTTTTCTATCTTATTCAGTAATATAAGTTGGGTTTCACTGTATTTATGTGTTCTCTTCTATATTTTGTGTATTTCATTGTTATATCTCGGTTATATTTCTATCTTCATGTCATTCTCAAAATAATATGGATCAATATGACTCAACTTAATTGACATCTAATGGCAATTAGTGATCCTCAAATATGAAGAATCGATGATTCGTCGAAATAGAGTATTGTTTTTTTAGTTACAACAAATACAAAATAGACAAGATGAAATGTTGAAAAATATCATGATTTATATTTATCTAAATGTGCTCCTTATTTCCAGTCGAGGATGGCATGTCTACAACAACAATTTTATTGCACATCATCGAAATTCTATCATTGCCCTGTAGTTTCGTAGCAACTAGATATCCATAGCATAATATATGAAAATTGGAATCTGGTGGAAAATCCACGGTTCTGTAGCAACATGATTCCCAGGAAATGATATCTGATGATAAATGGTATGCCAACTATATTAGATTCTCAACATTTGGTTTCGATGTTTGATATTTGCAATAAAAATCCTATCGATTATCGGTTGTAGCGATATGTAATATATGAAGATATATAGTGAATGAGTTCCATAGAAAGCATAATCCTTCTTCATCATATTACTTAGGATCGAATTTGTAGGAAGTGGGTTTCATAGAAAATGAGATTCTTCCACAACACATAACTCCTTTACCTTTAGTAACATGTATCCAATCTGTAACATTTTTATCTGCAAGTTAGGCACAAAAGATAGTTTTTTCTGCCAAATGTATTATAGACTCCACTAATTTGCCAACAAAGATAAGACAAGATTTACTTGAATGATTTCTGAGCCAAAAGGTTAAAATTATGGTCAAAATATATAGAAAAGGAGTGGTGGAGTGTGAAAATAAAAGGAAAAAGGTTATATAATCATGCCAAAACCAGGTCGCATCATTCTCCCCAACTGAAGTTGTTGCATGTCCTCATGCTATCCATATACTTAATTTGAATCAGAGTTTGAATATGATTGTTGATTATGAATATTGTTGAGACTATAATCAGAGTAACCTCTTTCTCTTACCTTGTAGTACCCAAGTTTCTGCTTAATCTCTTGCTAAAGTCTATCTTCAACTTGTGGCTTTCTAACATAAGAACGTTAATATTTCTTTGTTGGAAACCAAATTAAGGAAAATGAAACTTCAATCCAATCTATCGTGGTCCACATTCATGTATACAAGCAATATATTGATCTACTCTTCCTAAAGCTTCTATGAAATTTGGATAACATAGTGGATCTCTCCTCTTGTTCATTTCATCATAAACATCACATTGATGTTTACAAGCCAACATGGCATCCATCCTGATATGAATAATTCTTCTTTTGCAAAAGAAGATTACTTCCTGTTGAGTTGCATCAAATATAGCTACTTTGTCAGAAGATTCAAGAAATTGATGATGTTTTCCAAGTATGAATACAGGACTAGGATATTCCCCTCTTACCCGTAGATTGGAATTTTGTTCATTATGTACAATATTGGTTTGAGCTTGATTCCATTGAAGCTGATTATACATTTATGAGGTAAAAGATCTTAGTTGTTTATCACCAAAAAGTAAATTTGGATTCCATTTTAGATCATGGAATAAGATCATTTCATGTTGGTATAATTCACATAACAAATCCTTATCATGTTCATTTCTTTTCTTATAAGTTTCCAAAAATGCTTTGATAGACCTTAGATCACATGGCTTGTCCTTTATTATGGCTCGGAGTTGAAATGAAAAATATTGTTCTTGTAAGAGAACAACATATACATGAGATGGTCTTCTTCAACTAAGCATATTTTGAGCTAAATTTATTATGCACCATTTTCCGCCTCTATTGTTTTTTCTCTTTTCTCGAATTCTGAAATTTTATTCCTATCCCACTTTATCCTTTGTAAAGCAATAAATTCAACCCATATTTCTCTAAGATTATAAATAATATGTTTATGTTCCTCTAAAGAAATTACTCCTTTGTTATATGACATAACTATAGATTTCCATTTAAAAATTTCTGCTTTCAATTTGATTATTTGTAGAGGATAACTATTTCCTATGGGATCTTTTTGAATTCCATACAATTTCTATTTGAGTCTGTTTTTCAGAGACAGAAGGATGGTTGTACCATTGTTATTCTGCTTGAATTTATTTATCAAACTGTTTTTATTGAACCTTATTAACAGATGCTATAACAACAAGTTGTTCAACTTCTTATGTTATTGTAGGTTGAAGAATACCCGCTTCAATGTTTTTTTCTGTAGCAACATAATTAACAATAGTTTTCTTTAATAGCTTAGTAGTAGCATCATCCACTAATTCAATACCAATTGCAACAATGCTTTTAGCATTTGATCTTATTGACTATGTAGGTGATCCTATGAGTTATGTAGGGGACCCAATAGGTTCAAAATAAGTCTATGGAAGATAGGTGGTCATCATTTCATCGATTGCAGTTTCCTAATTATGGTCACCTTCTCCAGAAGGTGACCATTCGAACACATCCAGGGCTTTGATAAGAGTCTCGAACCCACCATGTGACCTATGTTCTTCTAATTGCTTTAATTTCTGTTTCAACTACCTATTTTCTTTCCCCAAACAATTTTTTTTCTTCTACAAAATATAATAAGAGATATTCTTACTTCGTAAATAGATAGGTGTCCTTGTTCTTGATCATTTGGTTGGTTCTTTAGTAGGATCATCAAAAATATATTTTTCTGGTAAACTTTGCATCAGACTACCAAAAAATTCTCCATTTGATTTTGATGCTTCAACAAGATGTTCTTCATCAAATTCCTTGATAGGGGGAATAACTTCTGCAACAGGTTCTTGTGTAGTAGCAATTTCCATTTCAGTAGGGGAGACCACTTCTGCAACAGGTTCTTGTTTAGTAGTAATTTCCATTTCAGTAGGGGAGACCACTTCTGCAATAACTTGTTCTGCAACAAGTTCTGGTGTAGTAGCAATATTTGTTCTTTGAGGGACTTCTTTGCTATTTTTTGTTATTGTTGGTTCTTGTGTAGCAATGATGAGTATGTGTTATATTCTTTGCAAAATTGATCCCATGTACTGTACACTGATATGGGAGAAAAGGGGGTCTGGGGGGTGCTTAGCACCCCCCAGCTAGGAGGGTTATGGGGGTTCAGGGCGAGAGGCCCCGATAAAAAAAAATTGGTCCATTTTTGGCCCTTTTTTTTGAGTCTGTTTTTTGGCGGTTTTTCAGCACATGGTTTTTGTCGATGGTTTTCTAATTCCGATTAAGGAATTAGGGTTGTTGACTAATCTGAGTCAATGGATTAGGGTTTTGGATGCCACGAGATCTCATATGTATATTGTATTGTAAACAATGAAGAATATGACAAATAGAAGATTATAGGTGTGACTAAACAAGTTGTTGGTTTTACTGGTTTGGTTTTCCAGTGTAAAATATCTGCATAATGTGTGTGTTCCATTGTATATTTTTTGCTTTTATTAAGACTATTTTCATTAATTAATTGTACAAGGTTAAAATCTACAAGCAACAATGAAGTACTTTGATGCTGGTTCTTGTATAATAGCACCAACAGTGTCCTGAGAACCTACCATTCATGTTATAAAAATATATATTGTTCACTTTCTTGTAGGATTTTTGATTGAAATTCCGACTTTTGTTGATCTTGTTCATTTTCTTTTAGATGAGATTACTCCTTTACCAATAGTTTCCTCTTCCACAATAGGAAATGGATCTATATCTTTCCTTGGAGGGTTTTGACTGATAATTTCAACATCGTTGTCACTCTGAACAATAGTTGAAAAAAGTGTCGCTTGTTTAGGTTGAACAATAGTTTTTTGAGGGTGTTCATCAACCTCTCCTTCTTCTTGCTATATTTTTGCTTCTTCCCCATGCTATTTCTCTTCTTTTTATTCACCTTCATGTTCCTCTACTTTTATTCTTCCTACTCTCTGAACATGAGTGTTTCTTTGTAGAAAATTCTCCCATGTTTGATTTGTTCTATTCAAAGCATATAAACCAATAAATTTACCAGTCCACGATGGGAAACACTTGCTACTAGGTGTCTTGTGGTTCTTACATTATGGGATGATAATTACAGGCTTCCTAACAAAAAATATGGAATGTTGATGATTTTTTGCTGCCACAAATGTGTAATCAATTTGAAATGATAGCTAAATAATAGGCTATGTCATCCTTCACAAGCGATATATTTGTGGATGAAATACGCCACAATTAGCCATGGATGTGTCAATGAATTACACTTCACTCCCTTTCTCCCTTCTTCAACTACTTCATTTCCAACCGCAAAGTTAGTATGAACTTCATTTAGTATGAACTTGCATTGAAACCATCTTCCCCTTGTTTTGGGTAAACCGGTTACTCGAGCTATTGTTTTGTCATTGACCCTGATATGAATTCCTCTGACAACAGTAGTGGACAACCATAAATCTTATACAAATTCAATAGCAATTGATGCATCAGACCCTTGTAATTTTTCAAAGTAATTTTGTGAAGCCATAGACAAATCCCCATGTTATGTATAAAACCCCTTATTAAGCCCTGGATATTG